>CAEGAE010012752.1:0-101494 GCA_903067095.1 Girardinus metallicus | reverse complement strand
ATTGCTAACATCAAAACCAAGTACACCATCCAGTTTGTGAACTGGTGCCCTACTGGTTTCAAGGTGGACATCAAGTAACAGCCTCTCATTGTGGTTCCTGGTGGAGATGAACCCAAGATCCAGAGGATGCTTTCAAGGGAAGTCAGTTTGAATCTGTCTTGTTGGTGGATGTTCTTTCACTGTCCCTCAATCCAAACCAGTAAGTGGCGGTAATGTGCTGCTGGTTTACAAGCAAAGAACATCATCAAGCACCTTTTCTCCCTTTTCGCTACTAATATTGAAATTGTCAGCTGTAAAAAATAAATCCATTTTAATTTATAAACAATGTTAGCGTTACTAGATTGAGTGTAAAAGAAAATTAACTTGAAATACTTATCTGAAATCCCAGTCCCTTTCTTTATTAGTTACACACACATTTGGGCCTTAGGGAGGGTTGGACTTTCACAGTCTCCGTTAGTTATACTTCTATACAAGGGGTGTTTATAGGGCTAAATCCTAAAAACAGTTTTTTCTCAGAAAGTGAATGGGAATTGTAGTTTCCTGGCCAGGCTTGTGTGCATAGTATTTAATCTATCATTCAGATTGAACAATACCACAGGTGTGTTGAGTTCATGTATGTCTCTGTGGTACAAAAGGTGCAACTGTATACATGTGGTGCCCCAAAATGTCACTTCTGCCATTGCTAACATCAAAACCAAGTACACCATCCAGTTTGTGAACTGGTGCCCTACTGGTTTCAAGGTGGACATCAAGTAACAGCCTCTCATTGTGGTTCCTGGTGGAGATGAGCCCAAGATCCAGAGGATGCTTTCAAGGGAAGTCAATGTTGAGGGGAAATGCTTCTGATCTGCTTTAATTCTACGCAGAATTTATAGTGTTGATATGGTGATTTAATGTATTTCATTCAACAATAACATCTGAAAACTGAATATTTGAGTTGGTTTGCTTCATTTTCTTTTTGATGAACTGAGCAAATGAAATATAACAATCTACTCCACACAGAAAAATGTTTTTAATTTGTTTAATGTTTTCCACACACAGTGAGCATTGAAAAGGAAACAGTGGGAGTGGACCTTATCATGGGCAAGTTGTCACTAACTAACAAAATTATTATATTCATCAGGTTAAGGTAACCTTCAGATGTGCTGAAGATTAATGACCCTAACATCAACAAAACAGATTCACTTATGAAAGCATTGAATATTCTTTTGTTATTTTAGACGGCAAATTCAGGGCAAACTATTTTCAAGGCTGTGAAGGTTGATCAGAGTTTCGACACACAATGAGACACAAACAAATATAGACAACTCTTTCCACTGATGTTATTATCAGTGTGGATTATAAAGACTGGGGCTCCGGGAGGCCTGTGCACTGCAGTCTGTTCTGCTCTAGTTGTATGTGATGTTGTGGGTCTCTATCATTTTGATGAGAATTGGCCCTGACTTCCGCCGCTGATGGTTAGCTGTCAAAAAAGAGGATGTTGAAACAGGTGAAACACACATATCTTACTGCTACTGCTTTGAGGGACTTTGGGTTCATTATGTATTTTTTTTTCAGAAAGAGAAATTAGGCAGATTATGGACAAATATGAGGTCTACTAGTATGTTTTCCGAGGTCAAAAATGGTTGAAAAGTACAGCAACATTATGATGCCCTCATACTCACTTTTAGTGGGTTCTGAGCTCACATGTCTGATGGGTGCTGAGCGGACATTAACCACAGTGTTCTGTCCAAATCTGGTGATGAAAAAGCAGACAGGTATGCAAATGATGGGCATAAAAGATTTAAAGCATTTTTACTCATCCTGTTCTAAATCAGCTGACGTCTCAATATTCCTGAATTCGCCCTACATCAAACAGAACTGCAACATTTACCTGGTTCAGATGGAAATGACTAAGTGTTATTGTGCTATCATTCCACAGTTTTCTTACATTTATTCACACATAAACATGTTTATGTGTATTGTGTGGGATTTTGTATTATTTTTAATTATGATAACGATTATTAAAAATAATGATAACACATCATTGATGACGTTTCCCAAATTTCCCCACGAAGTAACATAATTTGACATGCCAACGTGCTATGATCTTCGCCACAAGAGGACAGTATTGATTTACAAGTTAATCTAAGGTAAAAACTGGAACACCTAAACCAGTATACTGGCTTAGGTGTAATCATGTTTTCATGAGAAAAATTTCTTAAATAATAAGTTAAACAACAATATATATATATATTTCTGGCCTAGGTATGATCTTGTGCAAAGAAAACCTACATAAAAATAGTTCCAAAATTAAATGAAAGATAAATAATTGTTATGAATTATAAGTGGACAGATTTTTAGTGGCTCTCACCTGTCCTCTTCTCCTTCCATCAATTTCATATAAGTGGAAATCTCGATATCCAGGGCCAGCTTGATGTTCATAAGTTCCTGGTATTCCCTGACCTGTTTAGCCATGATGTGTTTTGCATCCATCAAAGCTTTCTCCAAGTCCTTGATGCGGTTTTTAGCGTTCAACACAGCTTGTTCCCCACTTGACTCCACCTCAGTAATGCTGTTCTGAATGATGCCACACTGTACAAGATAGAAAAGTGGTGTAAACCTGTGTTTCTCAATCTCTATTGTTAGTCATTTTTAATAGTAGCAAACGACATATTGTTCTCTAATATGTGCTTCCAAAGGATTAATATTAAACAAAGAAGTGTGATTTCATATATGTAATACTATATGGTGGTGAAAAGCTCTGACAGACAGCGTTTGGTTTTACAGTCTTTTTAAAGTAGTTAGATCCTTAAATTTAAGACAGAGAGAAGTCCTCTATTCCTCACCTGTGGTTTTATAACATCAATTTTATGCGTCAGGCGACTGATCAGTCGGTTAATTTCTGCTATTTCCACCCTGGTGGAATGCAGGTCAGCACCACACTGGTTTGCTTGGGTTGTCATCAGGTCAAACTGATATCCGTGGGGGGTGGAGATTGAAGAGAAGGAAACAGCAATTGTCATATCAGATGAGTAGCAGTAGTGGAAAAAGATCTATCTAATAAACTTTACCAAAGTTTGGGATTTTCAAGGTCTAAACAGAAAAATATTCATACAAACAAATAACATTTTTACAAAGTAATAAATTAAGGCAGTTTTCAAAATAATTTTATTTTTGATAAAAAAAAAACATATTAATCTACTAAAGTAAGTAATGTGAATGTATGTTAGAACAGGGCAATGTACTTCCAGAGAAAAACATATAGTATTAACTGTGTCTATTTGACCTTCCCACGTCTCTGTAGGCTCAGCAGATAGAAAGTAATATCAGAGTACAAAACTTGTGTGTGTTGAAACAGAAATGATCACTTTAACAGACTATCTGTCTGGTGCATTTTTGGCTACATCATATTTGTTTTTTATTTAGTGAAGTTGCTCACAGTGTGTGGAGTGCTGAAAATGCTGCAACCACAAGTTTATTTTAAGGAGCTTGTTAGGGGTGTCTGTGATGGACTGGTGACATGTCCAGGTTGTACCCCACCTCTCGCCCGAAATGTCTTGCTGGAGATAGGCACCAGCATCCCTCTGACCCCATTAGGGACAAGGGTGTAAGAAATGGATGGATGTTAGGGGTGTCAATAATTGTGGTGGATTTTCTCAAAAGCAGTTACAAACTAATTTAGAAGTTATGCCACACTGAAATTTTTCTACTGAAGTTAAAGATAGTTTTTATCCCCCATACTCCCTCCTATTTTTAATGGTACAAATACTGAAATTTTTAATGGTATGAATTCTGAAATTATCTTAATATTTTTCTCAAATATTTGCCAGTAAATCCTAGATGAAAAAATAAAAGTGTCTTTGTCACCTTTGTCCTGTACCAACGTTCTGTTTCTTCACGGCTCTGAGCAGCAATTTCCTTATAGTGAGCCTTAACATCAGACACAATCTGATTCATGTCAAGGCTGCGGGAGTTGTCCATCTCCACTACCACGGAGGTGTCCTTCAGGCTGCCCTGTAGCTCTCTCATTTCCTTTTATTTAAAAAAGACAAACAAACAAATAAAACAAAATCCCAGTAAAAATCACATCCCTATAAAATTCACAACCCTATAAATTTCATTTGTTAAGATGTGAGGTTACGCACAGCTTCATGAACAGCTTTGAGGAAGTTGAATGTGTCAGTAAGATTGGACAATATGGTTTCTAATTCCTTCATAGAGTTGAATCCTGCATCTGCATCCTGGTGACCCAAGAAACATCGACTTTTTAGTCAGTAATATGTGTTTTAAATGTTTTGCAATTTCCAAAAATGTTAAAATTTTTACAAATATAAAAATGAAAAATCTCATATTTTTTCATGTGCATGATATTTACCTTTTTGAGTTCTACAAAGCAAATCTCTGACTCTGTCTTCTTGTTGGTCTCTTCTTCATACCTGAAACAACCACAAATATCTTGTGACTTGTGCTGATCTTACCTCTCTTCAACTGAAATCTGTTTTGCAAGCAAAATTGTCCCACTTTGATTTGTATTTGTCCAGCAGACCATTCCAGGAATTCTTCTCCGCCTCAAGATGCTTGCCGTCATTGTGGATACCTTCCAGCTGTTTTTGCAGGTTGGCGATGTAGGTTTTATACATGAGCTCAGTCTTGGAGGAAGAGGCAACCTGACTCTGCAGGAGCTGCCATTTGGTTTCCAGCATCATGTTCTGTTGCTCCAACAGTTGGACCTGGAACAGAAGTACCAAGCAGATCCATCCAGTCAGGAAGATTGTTCTTGAACTCTAAAATATCAGCTATGAGGCTAGTAATATTAGTTTCTCACACATCCTTCACCCACAACAGTGTCTACCTGTGATCTTTGGAGAACTCATTCTTTCTTCCATCCTCCTCAATGCATAATTCCAAGTCAAACCTCCAGTTTTCATTGTTACTATTAGATTTGCTTTAAACTTTTAGATAATGATCTGAGTGTACGTTTGGAGACTAGAAAGTAATGCACACAACTGCATTAGTTCAACGCATGCAGTGAAGTTTCTGAAAGGGCGATGTAACTCACCACTCGGCCTCCTTCTCTCAAGAGGACGACACAAGCAGTTAGTGGAAAAAAAAAATCTGTCAGTTCTTTTAGAATTTTTTGTTGCGTCCATTCCACAGGGATTGGAGATTATTATAAAACATGGTCATGCTGATTAATGATGCTGAAGTTTGCCATGATTTTATGGGTAATTTTTCTGAGTACTTGGGCCATCTATGCTGAACAAAATATTCTGAATGTGAAAAAGGTTATGAAACATTTAAGCATTTTAATGGTTTTGAGTCAGGGGAACTTTATATTAAGAGCTACATAAAAAAACACACATTCAAAGGCTAGTCACACTGGGGCTAAGTTATTCTTGCAGATTTGTAAAAATGAAAAACAGGGCTACTTATTTTTATAATTAATTGCAACCATCACTGATGGCATGTTCTCCTGTCTTTCCCATTTTGAAGAGTAGCTAAGAGAAATGAGCGTCATGATTGTGCAGATTCTTTTTAGGGTGAAACTGATTTTTTAAAATCTGTAAGCAGGTTTTGATGGGAGACATTTTTTTTTTTACAGAATTTCCCCTTACCTTTTCGATGTGTGATGCAAAGCGGTTATTCAGACCTTTAATTTGCTCTTTCTCCTGGGTACGCAGAGCCTGGACTTCAGGATCGATATCGGTCTTCAGAGGAATAAGGAGGCTCTTGTTTATGGTGACAGGTTTAATGGGAACCACGTTGTTTGTGGTGCTGGATTTGCGAACCGGGTAGGATCCCATGGACTTGCTGGTGAAGCCTTCAGAGGAGGAATAAATGTTCTTCTTGAGCCTCACACTCATGATGAGGTTTCTGCAATGAGGTTTCTGCTGGAAGTTGTGCTGAGTTCAGGTGGTGCCGGAGCTCTCTTGTGCACATTTATTTTTTTTCACAACTTTATGCGGCAAAGACCTGGGTGTGGTGCGATTGTGAAGATGTATGAATGCAGATTTACCAGTCAGACATCTGCCACTTGTTTTGCTCCCACCTACCCCGGCTGTAAAAATGTTTCCTTCTAATTGTTTATCTGTAATCTAATCTTGCTCATCAGCTCTGGTTTTAGAATCTTAAATGCATTTGAAGTGTACTTTGGATGCAAGAACTGGGTGTGTTAAGATTGATAAAAATAAGAAAATATGAAAGCATCTGTTGTAAGAAAAGGGATTAAGGAAGCTATGTTATTATAAACATCAGGTGGTAAACAGCAAACTGCATAAACAGTGGAAGTATGATTAAATAATATTATTGTAAAAAAAATCATCTAACATATTTCTTTTGAACAAAAAGGGAATTTGATAGCAGGTCGTGTTTCTGTCTTTGTCGTATCCATTTCAACAAATCCAGCTATGGTTCAAAGATAAAACACACAGAGCTACATCATCTTTCAGACACACCTTTCAGTTTTGATGGCTTGAATGAAGCAAAATGAAACTAGAACGCACGCCACCCAAAAGCTGTAAGGCATTCCGGTATCTTAACATCTTCAAGCTTTTTCTCTTCACTATGGATTTGTTTGGTGTTTTCTTTACAAAATACTTAGTGATAATATCAAATCTGAACATGCATCAGATACATTTTCTGTCGTTTATTCTGATACCCCTAAATAAAATCCACTAACTTAGAGAGTCCTGGAGGCAGAACTCTCCAAGCTCATGATTAGAATTACTTAGTGTGAATCTTAACCGTCAGCAGATATGCACCTTTGAATAAAGGCCTCAGAGGTTTGTTGGTGAACTTTGTTGAGGACAAAAGTACACAGCAAACAAGTCATGGATAAAGTTGTGGGGAAAACTAAAGCAGGGTTAAGTAATTAAATATAATCTCAAGTTGTTTTTCACGGAGGAGTGGACAACAATTTCAGTTTCTAGATGAGGAAAGTTGATACACTGATATTTCAAAAGACTTGCAGATACCCTACTAAAAGTGGTTCTACAAAGTATTGACAAAAATGCAGGCAACACTTTAAGAATAATAGTATAAGCAAATCTTAAAACTATGTTTTATTTTCCTACCACTTTATATGCACTACTTTATGTTGATTTTGCACACAATTCCTCCCAAAATATGACGAAGTTTGTGATTTTGACCTGTTTTGTGAAACAGGTCATTGTAGGTCTTTGTTCTTGTTACAGTTTGTGTTTGTTTTTCTCAGCAGGTTTTGCTTCCTGCTCTCCTCCCCCCCTGCTCTCTGGTACTTATTATTGCACATCGTGTTATTATCTCCCTCACTATACATCCATATTTTCTGGTGCACTGTGTTCATGTGTTCCTGCCATGGCAGTCGGGCAGCATTTCTTGTTGTTTCGCAGCTCTAATACTTCCATTTGTTTATCTTTCAAAATAAAAGCATTTAGCTCCACTATGTGGCTGTTGAGCCCAGGATTTGAGTCTTTTCTGAACATGGATTATGAGTGAATAGAATGTGGCCTTGGGAGGATTTTCTGCACGGCCATTGTCTGGAATTTGAAGGCCAGGTGTTGTTTGAGGTAATTTGACTGGTTTATATGTAAGGTTCCAGTTTGTATGTGCAGAAGGAAAACTACCTTAAAAATATGGAAAGAATCATTGCAATTCAGAAACAAGGGGCAAATCCTCAGTTGTGCAAGGCAGTAATTGGTTGCATTCAAGAAATCAAAGTAGTGACATCTACTTTGATTTCTTGTGTCACACTAGAATGTTTGAAATGGTCACATTCAGCCAACATTTGTCGCCATCCTTGTGATGGCGACAAGCCAATCATGTGTTCACCTTTGAAAAAAAAAATGGGTAGAGACATAGGTTTCTCATAGGACTGGATACAAATTATGCTGGATACTAGTACTGCCTGCTGCTGAGAAGAAGACATTTATATAGTGTGTGTACATTACCAGAGGTAATTCAAGTTAGGGATTCAAAATTATAATTTTAAATGTATGTTTTAGAAAACTGTTTCCCCTTCTCTTGTCAGGGATGAAGATTGCTTCATTCAACACACAGACGTTGGAGCGACTAAAGTCTCAGACCCAGATGTTCTGTCAACTCTTGTTAAGGTAAAAAATCAGACATGGCTGCGTTCAGAAGCACCATGTGTTTTATCAGGCAGCAGGGACCCTGTGATCGACTCGTCACATAATCACAATTTTATTTACAAAGGGCCTATTAAATCTTGTCACTGATGTACTTTTGGAGAGCAACCAGGAGTAGTTTTAAATCTGAAAATGAAAATCCTTCAAAGTAATTAAGTGATAGCGTTTCAATGCTTTATGAAGACCTTCAAAGAAAGAAATAGAAACCATCAATGCCAACCATTAGTCAGAGCCCTGGTAGGTTTTATTCCACTGTAGATCCTGTATTGTAGCAGAAGCCTTTGCCAATTGTGTCTCGTTATAACATCATAGTTATTCTGGAGGTGGTGGATGTGAGTGGGGCCTCCATCAAGCTGTTCCTGACAGAACTTTACAGGTGACTGCATGTTTTTATTTTTGCACTTTAAGCCAAACTAAAAAAAATGTCACTGCCTTTGTGAGTAGAAAAATAACAGGTCGTCCTTTGTGGGTGTTTCAGGGTGAACACGTCCCACCACTATGCCCTGCAGCTCAGCGCCTGCCTGGGAAGGACCAGATACAAAGGAGCAGTTTATGTTTCTCTACAGGTAAATGCCATCGCCGTCTCGACTGTTTCAGTGCTGCAACACAGAACTGTTTAAGCAAAACATTTTTATTCAACTTTCAGGGATGACATGGTGGATCTGAGTGACTACTATCAATATGAAGACAAATCAGGAGAACGATGTGGGTGCATTTTCAAGGGAGCCTTACATTCTGTACTTCAAACCTCACAACACGGGTCAGGTTCTGGAGCTCATCTATTAACACAAACAGGCAGCGTTGTCTGTCAGAGTTCCAAAATTTGATGCTCTCGGTGTGTCGTCTACTGCTTATCTGAGTCATGTCTGCATGACTGTGTCGGTTTCTCCTGTTTGAATAAAGGAGATTTATTTTGACGTATTAGTAGAAGGAAGAAATAGCAGGTTTGTCAGGTTTGTGCTCTTTCCTGCCACACACATGCAGTTTCATGAATGTTATGTATTTGTTGAAGTGCTGAAGGATTTGGTGCTGATCCCAGTTCGTGCCACACCGCAGGACTCAGAGAAAGAACTGGATGAGCTGCATGATGTCTTCCTAATGTTCAGAGACAAATGGAAAACTGATGTAAGAAAATGAGCTCATTTGACACAAACTCTGCCACATCAAGGAGTTATCGGTTCTAACTGATGTGAGATTTACCTCACATCAGTGAATCACAAACTTTTTGGGATTTCTATGATGTAATAATACAAGACAAAGTAGCACAAAGCTCTGAAACTCAAGAAAAATTTTACTTAAAAATAAAATAATAAATAAATTAGAAAAGTGTAGCCCCCAGTGAACCCAACTGTCATCAGGAATCATCTAATCAGAATCCACATGTAATTTAACCTCAGTATAAATTAATTAACAAAGAGTATAATGAAGACAAAGTGATGCAGCAGACAAGTCGAAGATAAAGTAAGGTGAGGATATAACACCATAACCCCTTCCACAAAAAACCTAACGGCAGGTCTTGGATCCTTTTTCCATTTGTTTTGTGAAAAGGCCAAACAGGTGAGGTCGGTTAAAAGGAACGCATTGCTGACTTGCCTAAGCTAGCCACAGCATTAGTTTAGATCTACTGCCTGAGTCTGACCCAAACTTTGGGTTGGGTCGGGCCAAAATTATATGGTTGATGATCAGATCGAGCTTCTGTAGATTGTTTATAATGAGTCTTCAGTAAACGAGAAAACAATATATGAATTTATGTTAATCCACTTATTTTACTCTAAATTGAGCAGGAAGCAGTTTATATTGTTAAGTGTCAGCATCATGCCATGGGGACATGTTCACAGCATGATGCTCACAGCACCATCTCCCCCTCAAACCAAAGGGGAAGATGGTTTGAGTTGGTACAAAAGTGAATGGAACTAAACCAGGGCAAATCTGAAAATAAACAGGAGGCAGGAGCAGCAAAAGCTTCTAAAATGAGTCAGATGTTTGCAGCCCAGCAGGACAAGAACCTTAAACCAAAACCCACCATGGGATGGTACTGATGTGTCAAATTCTGTGAAGTCATCAGAGCAGAGGTGGTTGATCACCATCGCAATCCACATTTTTCATATTTGTGTTGCATGTCTCACTTTTCGTCCACTTCACAATGCACTACTTTGGATTGATCTATCACCAAAAATTAGCACACTGAAATTTGTGTTTGTAATATGATAAAATGTAAATTTCAGAGGGCATCAGTAATTCATAAAGCTCTGCAATAAATGGTTTTATTTGATTTTATTTCTCTTACTTTCTAGAATGTAATGATTCTGGGGGACTTCAGAGCAGACGGTGCCTCTGTCACTGTTAACCCTAACCCTAATGCAAAACATTCGAATACGCAGTGACAAAAATGTCCACTGGCTAATTGCTGATGATGTGGATACAACTTCAGCGACAACAAATAATCACACCTACGACAGGCAAGGTTTATTTTTATTTAGTTTATGACAGGCATTGTGCCTTTAGTCCACAAGCTTAAATCCACAAGTTTAAATAAGAAACCTTGTTTCTTATGCAGGATTGTTGGGTATGGAAATGACCTGCTGGCAACCATAGTGCCAATCTCTGCCAAGGCCTTTAATTTCCAGAAAGAGTTTAACCTGACAGATAAAATGGTGAGATATCATGCTAAGCTTAAGACTTTTCCTTTCAAATATTTCCCTGACTTAATGCAAACATGCTCCAATGGGTGTTCAGAGTCAGCGATCATTATCCGGTTGAGGTCGAATTAATCAGTGCGTCTCCTTTCTGGCTGGCAAGATGTGGAAACGCTACAGCATCAGTTAGCAGAGCTGCAACAGGTAATTCAATTGTAATTTATTCCAACTGCTAAGTGTTAAAAGGAAGTTAAATGAATATTTACTTATTGATTGCTTCCTCTGAACTTCTGCAGTTGTGCTTGAGGGTGAGGCTGCAGTTCAAATATGCATGGAATTTGGGAGTGTCTCTTACCTTGGAAAATATTTACATTTGTGATGTGTTAATTAATTTGAGGTTTGACGTAGATCGTTGCATTATGGCATTGTCCAAACCAGTGGTGTCCAAATGAGGGCAGTTGTGCTGCATTTTTAGTTGTTTCCCCGTTTCTACAAACCGAATAGGTTATTCACATTTCCCTGCAGAACGTGATGACATGTAATGGATATAAATTAACCATTCAATCTAATAGACACAGAACACTGGTCTTTCAGGACTGGAGGTAATACCACAGGTCCAAAGCGACTGTAAAAACCAGTTCCTTCAGGTTCTGTGTCTGTCTACTAAAAATACAAAGATTAAGCAAGAAATATCCCTGAAAGCAAAAGTATTTATTAAAGGACATATTGTTGTCTTACTTAACTTAAAGACTACAGAGAAAATGAGAGAGCAATAAAAACATGTTATGTGCTATAAACTCAAAGCTACTGATAAGAGGACACCCTCAATGAAGCAGATTATTGGAAGACAAAAGAAATAGCTTAGATTAGGTCCACGTTTGAATGATTTCAGTCAAAGAAACATGATTTATCAAAGAATTGAAAGTCTCAAACCTACTCAAAACTCAGACCTTATCTTGTTTGAAAACCTTTCATAAAACAAACTGATTATTTTGGGTGCAAAATGTTGTAAAGAAAATAAAAGTTGAGCAGAACAGGACATTGCTCATAATAAGAACTGTTGTTCGTCTGTCAAAAAACTTAATTTTTTGCACTGCAGTCAAAATCTGCATATTGTTTATTTTTGCTTTGTATGTCTTCTGTACTGAAGTGGGACATTTCATACCAGGCTCTTATTTCTGCAGATTGATTCAACTTGTTGTGAAAATGTTGTAGTTGTCAATCAACTTGCTGCTGTCGGTTATTATGTAGAAATGAAAAAAGAAAACTAATTGGAAATGTGATGTGTTTGTTTACTTTCCTGGAAGATTGCCAGTCCTTCCACGCAGCCTTTCCATGTACTAGATGAGCTGCCTAACAAGCTTCTATTTCTTTGTAGTGCTACAGCATGCCTTTGTGTTCAGTCAGATCTGACAGAACTTCACTGTCTCTATACTGATCATATTTTTCATATTTTCATTGATTTCAAATGTTTTAGTTTTATATTCTGTGTTTGCTTGGTGTCTGTTCATTGCTTTTTAGAGAATGCTCCCCTGGCTTTACAGTGGTATTTCCCAGAGTGCCTATGAATAAAACGATACATATCATGGAGTGTTTGATTTACAGCATAAAAAACATAAACTGGGTTTGCAAAGTTGAAACATACAGTTAATTAAAAAATTTTTCATACTTCTGGCAGATTTGGATTTAAATGTATTATTAAACCAAAACAAAAAATTTATTTTTAAATGAAACTGGCCTCTCTCAAAAGATACAAATATATTTTAATTCACATTTGAGCAAAAAGTGTCATGTCTTTAAAGTTTTATGATAGCCACGACTATTACAGCAACCAAGTGCAAACATTTCTCATGATTGCTGAGTAGCTTTATGAATGTTTTTACTGGTATTTTTATCCATTCATCTCTGGTGATCAGCTTCAGGTGTTCGAGGTTTCAGATCTATTTGACATCACTCTAAGCTCCCTCCTCCAATTTTATGTTAGACTTAAGTCAGGACTACCACTTTGGATCATTGCAATGCTGAAACATCCAATATTTCCCAAGACTGAGTTTCTCTAAGACAGCCTGATGTTCTATATCATATATATACAATAATATATATATGATAACAATAATATATATATATATATATATATATGTTGCCTTCTCCTCTGTATCCATAGGATACAACTTGGATGCGATTCTTTTTTTTTTTTCCCACTAATGTTTCTTGAGCTCTTATGTCGTTTTTTAGTACCACGACTTGCCACAAACCAGTTGTAGACACCTGGCGTTTTTCACCTGTTGAGCTAATAAAAATGAGTGCTATTATTCAGGTAATTAGAATGCTTTACATCAGTGTGGACTAATTTGATTAGTTTAAAATCTTAAACTTTGCCACACACTCAAACTTTCGAATGACCATGAATTATTTTTAAACATGCCCCTTTACTGTAAGTAAAACATATACATAATTTATTTGTTTGCTGGGACATCTATATTGGCCACAGGAAACATGCTGAAGTTAACACTTTTGTTGTAAGTCACCAAACAAAATGCTGAGCATAATGTTCTAATCACGTTCAGTTGTAATTGTTTACAAAACAGCAAGAAAAATAAAGATAAAAAAGGAAAATATATTTAAACAATAAATATTTTATACCTATATCTTTTTGTCTTTGTACAATTGCGTTTTTGAATCTTGTTTTGAAGATGATTGAACGCATTGACATGTGCTGCATTCAAGCTACACAAGTTAGCTCGAATATTCCCAAATTACAGAGAAAATAAAACTCGGTCAGTTAAATTAACTCATGTAAAAAAATATTGTGTTAGTATTTAAATAAAAAAGGTAAAAAAAAATTCGAGATCATTTGTAACATTACCGTAGAATTAACTACACATCTCACGTTTGTTATTGTCTCGGCTCCTCGGGTTACTACATTTCCGTAAGTCATCTGAAGTAAGCTTGGTAGTCACGTGACTTGCCCCTTTGACGAAAACACAGAGGCTTCGAAGAGGCTGCAGCGGCGATTTGTCAACAAAGTGTGAGAGACTGTCAACTTTCTCTTCGTCCTTCGAGCTCCACCTGCAGCCTCACCAAACCATCGCCTACCTGTCCGGCAGACAGGCAGTCTCAATGCATTTCAGAGGACCGAGAACTCCGAGGCGGCCATGGATGTGTACGACTTGTTTAGTAGTTGCAGAAAGGGCGACATTTGTAGAGTCAGGTAACCGGCGGCTCTGTTAACGTCGTTTTGGTTTGCATAAACACTGTTTCACAAGCATCTGCTTCATCAGGCTGACACCTGACATAGATGTGCGATAAAACAAAAATAATAATTAGCCCTGTCCTGTCCCGCTAACTGCTGTTAAACGATGTTTTGCTCGGAAGCAGAAGCGGAAGATTGCTAACATTAGCGCCGATGACCCAGCTTGTCAGGCTAACGTTTGTAGGTCAGAGTTTGTGTGTGCAATATTTAACATTAAAGTCTTTGATATTGCTATTGCTATATTTGGCAGCGATATACAGCATCAAGGCTTTTTCTATAAGATACATTTTCTGTTTTTGTCTTAAAACTTTTATTCGCTGAAGCTTTTTGCACGTTCTACTCTAATTTAACTATCTTAATTTGTCTATTTAAACTGTGTTTAACGTATCGATTTTTTTGATATTGTGTATATGTGCAGCACTTTGTGGACCTTCGGTTATTTTAAGGTGCTTTATAAATAACTAGAAAGACATTTTCACCCATCAGAAGTGCACAGCTAAGTCACTATTAATTTATTTTATATGTAGACATTTTATTAAAATATATTTTAAAACTATTTTATTCAATATGTAATTGTACTTTATGGGTAAAATAAGTGTGAAATATGGATTTAGTACTAATTTACTGTCTAGTGTCGTTTGGAAAAGATTTTATTTTTGATCATGTTAAAAGAATCCAGACAAAATAAACAAAATGGCATACAACTGAATAATAAACTCTTCTCCTGATAAAATTAGTCATTACTGTAAAACATATAAGAAGACTATCATTAAAAAAATAAACTATGTGACCATTCCCTGTAATAATAATAATGATGATGATGATTACAATGATGTTAATAATAATAATTATACAGAACTTACATTTGTAGAAATGAATTACAGATTAGTGGTACAAATAAAAATAGACATTTCAAGCAAAATACTTAGATTATTTTTTCCTTGCAAAGAAACATTACTTTGTTGCATTCATTGCATTGTTTTGTTTGTCTCAGATACATTTTTTTCATAAATTCTTTTGTTTTATTGCCTATAAATAAAACCTCTCTTGCTCCCTTTAAGGTGCTTATCCTCCCTTTTAAGGAGGATAAGGACTGTTGGTAAACTGAATATGCTCACAGATCAGGCTTTATGGTTCTCTTTAAGGTACCTTGTTGAACAAAGGGATGTGGACCTCAATGTGAGAGATAAATGGGACAGCACACCTTTGTAAGTATATTGTTTGCAGACCTGCAGTTATTCTAATGCTATTTACTGCAAAGCATTATCATAAAAATACCCTAAAAAAAGAACTACTTTCCCTACAGGTATTATGCGTGCCTCTGTGGCCACGAGGAGCTGGTCCAGTACCTGTTGGCTAGTGGTAAAATTGAATTTTCACTGGATAAAGTGAGATTTTCATAATAAAAGGATGTTTGCAGAAGGATTCTACATTTTGATTCTGTTTTTTTTTTTTTCTCAATGTTTATTCACTACCAGGGGCCAAGTGTGAAGCCAACACATTCGATGGTGAAAGATGTGTGTATGGCTCCCTGAATGACTCTATCAGACGCCTGCTCAAAGATTACAAGTGTGTCAGCGTCCGTGCCATGCAACGCAATGATTTTAACTACTTTCTACACATGTAATTGTGAAGATTTTCTTTTTTTTTTTTTTGGGTATTAACTTTGGGAAAAACAATAATATATTGTTAAAGCTTGCAAAGATAAAACAGTTTTGTATAAAACATATTCCTGCTGTTTCCCTTCAGGTTGTTAGAACAAGGTCAGCACAGTGATGTCAAGTTCCTGGTTCATGGACAAATGTTTTCAGCTCACCGATGTGTTCTCAGCGCACGTTCAGAGTACTTCACCGAAATGTTTGAGACAAAATGGAAAGGAAAGAACCTTATAACCCTCAAACATCCCTTGGTAATATAGAATTTTACTTTAACAAAGAAATTTGTCTCATTCAAGTTTAGTGGGATAAACTTTATGTTAATGGAACAAAAACTGTTTTGATTTTAGATCAATCCTGCAGCCTTTGGAGCAATTCTTCAATATTTTTATACTGGTCAGTGTTTTATTTTTCATCTATGCTATATTTTGATGTAAAAGAAAATAGAGACTGAAATAAACAGAAAACAAGCTAATTAACTCTAATTAGACTAATTTTAAAAATGCCTAACAAAAAAGTGTGAACTTTATTAGTTTCATAATGTTACAGGACGAATGGATATTGATATAAGTCTGGTGGAAGACTGCAGGCGACTCGCTAAGCAGTGCAAGATGGCAGACCTTATGGAAGAACTGGAGAATAAATGTAAACAGGTCTATGAATTTGGTAAGACTGCCAGTTAATATGTGCATTGTGTAGTTCATAATTCATATTGCTAGTTTATATATTTTTCTCCTCTAGAGCTTTGATTGTTTTGGTTCCCCATGAATTATAATCTGAAATGGTCTCTTTTTATTCTCCTATCATTTTGAAGTCTCCAACAAGCCTGGAACCTGTGTCAAAGTTCTTAGCCTCGAGCCTCACACCTGTCAGCTCCAAGAGGAGATGGCCCAGTTAGCAGACTGTGCACTGCCCACTGAACTAAGAGTGAGATGCTAAACCCAGTGAAATCCTGATGCTAAACACAGAACAACTGCTACTACATACTCTTCTTTCTTGCCCCAGGTTGGATTTGGTGAACTTCCCTTTAACAGGGTTGATCTGTTCCCTACTTACCCTGATATCTGTTTCAGAGTAGAGGGATTTGATTTCTTATGTCACAAGGTAGGAATTTCAAAGCCCACAAACATGAATCCAAACCCTAAAATTATTATTCTGTTAATGCCAGATGTGTTTTCAGGCCTTTTTCTGTGGGCGCAGTGATTATTTTAAGGCCTTACTGAAGGACCACTTCAGTGAGGGCGAGCAGCTGCAGTCGCAGCCCAGTACCCCGGTGATAACGCTGCACAACATCTCCCATGAAGTCTTTATTCACGTCATGTATTACATCTACACTGATGACACAGAGGTGTGTGTGAACACTGTCAGAAGCTTTTAAAGTGCTTTGAAAAAGAATGGTCCATTTATTCTGGTTTAAATGTTTTAAATAATCAACCCAATTTTATTATCAGACAAATTTAAGTGTAGTGATGCCATTTTCTTCATAGGATTTTATTTTCCAGAAAATGTATTTATTTGTTTTAGTACATTAATGTAATATTGATAAGTTTAAAAATCATTTATTAAATTACCGCCACAATAAATAGTTAAACATCAGGAGCTTATTGAGTTTTTACTCAAAACAATAGCGATGTTTGGTATTCAGCGGGATTGTCAACATGTTTTTTTAATGCGCTCATCTTTAACGCTGATCGGTTCTTCTTCCACATCCAGCTGACGATGGACAGCGTGTTTGATGTGCTGTGCGTGGCTGACATGTACCTGCTGCCGGGGCTGAAGCGTCTGTGTGGGAAGACGCTCGCCAAGGCGATTTGTGAGGACAACGTCCTGCACATGTGGAAGACGGCCAAGCTCTTCCGTCTTTCTAGGCTGGAGGATCAGTGTACAGAGTTCATGGCAAAGATCATTGAGCGGGTAGGTGTCTTTAGTGTGACCCTCTTTACCTGTGATTTCAAACCTGGGTGTTACTGACTGTGGTTTCTAATGTTTACTCCTTGATTCATTCAGTGAGGTCTGAAGTAGCTGACGGTCGTTTTTCCCCCTCTCTATTTCGTACCTTTGTAGTTTTGGTTGTGTTGCATTCAACCTTTTTGGGTATGAAAGCTTTTATGTCTGTATTGAATGGAATGAACAGAGACAAATTCTCCAAAATATTCAGGAGTTTTACAATCAACAAACGTCCTATGCTAGTAACACACAACTATAGGAACAGAGAAAAAGATAAAACGATGATGAATCTAAAATTACTTAAGGTAAAACGGAAAAATATAAAAATAGAATCGTGATGCCATTATGGTGCAGTTCTAGATGATCAGGTCAGACACATCCAGTTCCTCCTCCAGACGCATTCACACCTGTGTACCTGCCACGTCTGTCCACAGCTGGTGGAGAAGGACGAGTTTGCCGAGATGATAAAGGAAGACGCCGCGTCGCTGGAGGAGCGACAGGAGACGGACTCTGTCCCTCTGGTGGACGACATCCGCTTCCACATCGCCAGCAACGTGCAGACGTACAGCGCCATCGAGGAGGCCAATCAGAAGCTGGAGGCTCTGGAGGAGCTGCTTTCCAGCATCAATATTGACTGCTGAGCGGAGTCATCAGATTCCTCTATCTGGTGCAGAAATGTTAAGGTCGTGTTTGGAGGGAATCTTTAGTGAGGTGAGAAGAAAAACATATGCTTCTTTATGTTTACAGGTTCTATTTTATTTACAGCGGATGGCACAGATTACACCCTATGTGAACAGAGATGGTTGTTGGGGAGTTTAACTCATTTAATAGGAAGCCCATACCAAACAAGAGGAAAGTGATCTGGTTTGTACTGATATTAATCTCCAAGATTGGTTGTGAAGAAGAAGAAGGATGACATATTAATAACAGAATACTTTTGCATTATTCATGCATGAAATTAAATTGATCTGCAGCAGCTAGATTTAATTTAACGTTTTCATGTGTATCATGTAAAACTTCAGGAAATCGTATTTTAATGCTTTAAAAAGGCAATATGGAGAGGATGTAATGCTCTAATTCTCACATTTCAGAACAATGTGACTAAAAAAATACCTTTCCTTCCTTTACTAGTTCAGATAACATCCTGTTAGTCTTATGTTTTATTAAATTGTGTTTTGTGGTTACTTGAAAGTATTTTGTGGCTCTCCTTCACCTCACTGATTGAACTGTGGGATTCCCTCTGGCATCTTTACACATCCACTCTTGCACTTTGCTTCAGCTGAACATGGAGCTTATTTTTCCAGCAAACCCATTTTGCCTTATGTGTGTAGCAAATACATAAAATAAAATTTGTGAACAGTGCTGTCTAATTTTTTTTATCTCCTGTTGTAAAAATATTTTCTCGAGGTCTTATGTTAAGACTTGCTTTACTTGCATAAGTATTATTTGGCTTCATAAATGACTAAATCACATTTTTTAGGAGTCTCTTAGACATTCCTCTTACTATACTGGCTAGAAGTTTATTTACAATTGTCAGCATGACTGTCATATTAAATTCAAGCTTTTAATTATTTTTACTGTTCTTTCAGGGAAGAAACTTAATCAGTTTGAAAAACAAGAACTAGGTGCTAAAGTTGTAATTTATTTGCGTTTACATTTCTTTGCAAAGTCAAAATAATAAATATGGCTCAAATATTTATATACAGCCCTACTTTAATTAATGACCCATACCAGTGTTATGAGAAATAACAGTGCTCTTTTAGATTAGTTTTTAGAGCACTTTTACACTGTTGCTCTAAACATTTTGTCACATGAGCTAAAACCACCAAGTTGCAAAAAAAGAAATATGACAAAGAAAATTTATATTATCATTTACTAATTTAGTAGTTAGTAAATTCTTATAGCCACCATAGAAAAAAGCAAAAAGGGATTTGGGACTGCTGATGATTTAAAAACGCCTTAATTATAAGCATTTGGATGCGCCAAACTCTGCTTTAGATTAAACGTCACTGAATACATGTGGTCCTATCTACTATGAAATAAAAGTAATGCTAGCATCCTGGGAATTAAATAACAAATTAAAACTCTCAAACTGGATCAATCAAATTTGTATTATTCTTTAATTGCATATGAATTGCAGCCCAGGGACTACAAATAGCTCCTAGGCCTCTCTTTGGACATACCTGACCTTAACCTTGAATCTAGCTCCACTTTCATATTAGATAAGTCTCACATGTAGAAAAAGATGAGAGCAACTTAAAAAAAAGAGACTTTTTCAGAATTATGACTTTATTCAGAATTCTAATATCAATCTATGTCAACATCCAAATAAATAACTCCATATCTATATTACTTCAGTTAATATTCTTCAATTATGTTGTTAGTATATGAAAATAATCACATAGCAGTTTCTTCTGTGCTAAGATTTGTAAACCTGAACTTTATTCACACTGAAAGCCTGTCCCAAATTTGTTTGGTTGATTTGAGTTTTAAGACTAGATTTGTCTGATGGTGCATAAACAATTTAAGCAATTCTGATTCAAAGAAAAAATTCAAAATTTTGAGTTCTGTGCACAATAATAAGGAGATTTGATGCACCGTAGCTTCACCTTCAAGGAGGAGTTCTATTGGCAGCCTGAAGATGGCAGCATTTCTTATTTTATCTCCACGCGCAGTCTTTCAAAGCCTGTGGGCTTCCTCTCATTAGAGTAGCTGCATTTAAGACTTCACCATGTTCTCTGAGCCAGGGTTTTGTCAAGCCAGGACTCTGAACTCATGGGAATGTTGTCTGAAAGGAGTCGTTTCACAGCCATTCAATCTTCACAAGTTCACTGCAACATGAAGGATAGGATGTAAATAAGTCACACTGCATGCATGTCTTTGCAGTCGCTCAGATCTGTATGCATGCTGGCCTGTATATTTGCTCTAGATTTTGTCTCTTGCACCCATGTAGCCTCCATCAGGCTCATTCCAAAGACTCTAGGAGGCAATAACAAAGCTGTACATCAGCTTAATGGAAACCCCTGTGTTATGAGCTCAAATCACAGCAGTGAAGCGGAGCAGCTGTTAGGACAAATTACGGTGAAGTTCAAAACTGTCGCCGTCCTTTAGAAAACAAAACTGTTGGCTTCCAGCCTGGCCTGCTGAATGCTTACAAAAAATAAACAATCCAATTAGTTTTCACTCAGAGATTCTTCCCCAAATGTTTTACAGTTGTTGCTAAGCCACTCACTTTGTTTTTACTCTTGGATGGGAAAATCTGGACTGTTGCATCCTGCTTCAGACAAACAGGCATTATGCTTTAGATGTTGTTCAGTTTCCCTTGGAGAATCTGTTTTTAAGTCACTGTTGAAAGACTTCACAACTTCAAAAGAAACCTCAAGGCTGAGAGGAACTAAGCGAGTTGTGAAAACTAATTGCTGACAGAATCATTTTAGTTGTTGTAGACATGAACTGTGGCCTTTATCACTGTAAGTGATAAAAAAAAAATAACAGTAAAACATTTGTTCTGCACATTATGTGTTTGCATCACACACATATACAGGTGAATGACTTCCCTTTCTTAATCCATGGGTTTTAAAATGATGTCACTTAAACCTTTGAAGCTATAACAGCTGCACCTCTTCTAAGAAGGCTTTCCACAAAGCTTATGAGTGTTTATAGGAATATCTGAGCTTTCTTTCAGAAATGCATTTGTGAGATCAGACACTGATGCTGGACAAGAGGAACTGACTTACTGTCTCCAGTTCAGCTCATCCCAGAGTTGCTGTATAGAGTTTACTTTACTGGACTTTACTTTGTGCACTGGTTGCAAACTTCATATGGTTCACAAAAAATGACCCATTGTTCTTGAGCCAATGTGACAATGCATAGGGCTGATTGGTCCTTACATTCGCTGACCAGCCTCTGTAATTTTACACAGCCACCTGAATTGTACCATTTGATGGCTGATCCAATACTTTTGGTATTTTCCACTCATTTTGAATTTAGTACTCTTATTTATTTGTCTTTTCTTCTCTGTATTAAAGCACTGTGAAGGAAGGTAAACTTGCGCTTCATACTGGTATCTCTCTGACCTAAGTTTTGTTTTGCATTTGCTTGCTGCAGATGTTGACATATTGTAGTGCATCTGGCATTGTTATCAACAATAACCCCGATTTAAACTGTCTATGCATGGGATATCCACCACACACTTTCTACATCACGTACAGCATTCTCTGTACTCTTCCCAGATGTTCCAGTTTCCAGCTGTGATACCACATTTTCCACCTGCTGGTAAGTGCATGTGTAAAAAGCAGCTGCAGAAATAGTACAGAACGAAGTGTGGTATTCTGCTAAGGATCTGCAATGATCCTATGTAAAAATGATTTGAACAGGATGATGTTTAAAGTTTATTTTGTGTGTGAATTTTTTAACAATCATAAACATCTAAAATATGCAATAGAAGGTGTTATTTTCTCTCATATGAAGTAATGCACCTTCAACACAACAGTATTCAAACCTCAGCAAATGATGGTCTTATGTTCTGCTTCCCCAAGCACAATTTCACATTGAACATTTTGCTGCAGTGCCATTATTATTATTCTCAATCTACATGGTGGCAAAATAAACTTGATCTAAATGTATTCCTTCATAAATATTTGTAGTCAGAGCCTGCATACCTGGATGTTATACACTCACAATTAATCTGGAAGGTTTTCACAGCGCTTCACTTTGTCCACATTTTATGTTACAACTTTATTCCAAATTGTATTAATCTCTTTCCTTTAAGTTCTTCAAACAAATACCCAGTTAAATGATGTTTTTGCAAATTAATTAAAAGTAGAAAACCAAGAATTCACATTTATGTAATAACTCACAGAATTTGCCATGAAGCTCAAAACTGAGGTGTTTCCACTGATCATCGCCAAGATGTTTCTACAACTTTAATGTAGCCGGAATTCAATTATTTGGAGCGGCTATACTTATATATATATATATATATATATATATATATATATACTATAAAAATACTGTATATTTTTATAGTATACTTTTTTTGCCTTCCAGTCCCAAACTAAGCAAGCCAATCACAATACGGCTGCCACGCTGACGTACACTCCGGATATGATAATACTTCCAACCTAAAAGGAAAAGTCCCCCTCCGCACTCTGCTCTGTGGTCATTTCTACCCGGGTCATCCTTCGGCTGACTGTGACGGAATGCGCCTTGTTTCCTCACTGTTTTGCTAGCCTTCGAACAAACATCGACTCGTCGCTGTAAGTACAACAAAGACTTGTGAGAATTTTCTGCACAAGCAGCCATTTTTAAAATTTTTTTTTTTAGTTCTTTCAAAATGTGCAGCTATAAACACCCTTTCTTACACCGTGACCTGTCTTTGACTTTTCTCATGGGTTGCCAGGTCAGGTCACCCGAGCAAACGCTGCAACAAACATGCAAGTGCAGCGAGTCGTTCTTAACTCTCGACCAGGTACGTTATTTCAGAACCAGCGACTTTATTAAGAGTTTGGCATGCATGTGGCAAACTTTTTATTATTATTATTATTATTTTTATTTTTACTGGAGCTTTGCATTTGCACGTGCAGGTAACAACGGGGAGCCAAGTCCCGAAAATTTCCGCCTGGAACAAATAAATTTAACATCCGACCTGGAAGATGGACAAGTCCTTGTTCGGACGCTTTACCTCTCAGTCGACCCTTACATGGTAATGAAGCAAGGCATAAATAAGCATTATTAATAACCTTTAGCCACTGGTCCATAGGTTGGTCTATATGTGTGTTTCTTTCAGCGCTGCAGAATGAATGAAGACACCGGTGCTGATTACCTGGCTCCGTGGAAGCTGTCTGAATGCGTGGACGGTGGCGGTGTTGGCGTGGTTGAAAGCAGCCGCTGCAGCGCTCTCACCGAGGGAGACGTTGTCACTTCATTCAACTGGCCGTGGCAGACCCATGCAGTTATGGTGGGAGGTGGCCTTCAGAAGGTATGGCATATTATTCACAAGTTGTTGTTGTTTTTTTCAGCTGGTGTTTCTTGTTTTTATGTTGTGAAGATTTTATTCCGTCTTGGGTTGTGTGTGTATGTTACAGTGCCTTTCAGAAGCGATTAACGAAGGATTTCTTTATAGTTATAAGGATTGTCTGTGACAGACCTACACAATGTAACGTGTAATTGTGAGGAGGGAGGCAAACGACACCAAAAAAGAAATTACAACACAGGCAAAGGAATCTGAAAAATGCTAATTTGCAATAAGTCAACTTGAGTCGATCTTTCTAGACTTCTGGGGATGTCCACCGGCTTCATGCATAGACTGAAGTTGTGGCTCATTATTTAAAAAAAAAACAAACAAACAAAAAAAACAGCTCAAACAGTCAGATTTGATGGAAAGTGTCTGTGAACAGAAATTCTCAAGTCTTGCGACAGATTTTACATCTGGACTTTGACTAGGCCGTTCTAAAACATGACAAATTTTTTGAACATTTTAGCTCTGGTTGTATATTTAATAAAAATCTGCCCCAATCTCAAGTCGTTTGTGTCTTCTAACAGGGTTTTTTTCTCCCAAGCATTACCCTGTATGTAGCTCCATTCATCTTTCTATTAATTATACAGCTTCTCTCTCTCACCACTGAAGTAAAGCATACTCAAACCATGATGCTGCTTCCACCGTGTTTAACCGGAGGGAGGTGATATCGCGTTTTAGTTTGTTGCTGTCACGGTAAAAAGGTTTGATTTTTGCTCTTGTCAAACCTGTCTAAAAATACAAGCTAATGTTTTTGTTTTTAAAAAAAAAAAAAAAAAAAAAAAAAGAAACCATCCATTAGTTTCCTTCCTCTTCAAAATTAGCCACTACAATGTGTCAGTCCACCCATAAAATTCATTTGTACAAGACACTGTTCATGAAGATCCCATACATTTTACAGGTTGACTCACAGATGGTTGATGGCCATCTTTCCTACTTTCTGGGAGCAGTTGGTATGACGGGACTCACCGCGCTGTTAGGGGTCAGGGAGAAGGGCCACGTGACCAAAGGGGCCAATCAGACGATGGTGGTCAGCGGTGCAGCCGGCGCCTGTGGCTCCCTAGCTGGACAGGTACACACACAAACCTTTAGATTTTGGATCCATTAAGGCTTCGACTCCTCTGGTTACTTGAGATGTTCACATAGCAGAGTAGGAAGTAAAAAATGGGGCTGAAACGATTAATCGTGATTAATCAGTCACCGAAATAATCATCAACTAATTTAGTAATCGATTAATCGTTAACTGGAGTATACAGATATGCTGAAAGAACAACACACTCAGAGCTGTAATCAAGACAAAACTTGAATATAAAGTATGCTAAAAATGTATACTTTAAATGTCTGTTCCATCAAAAATTCCACAAGGATCAGTTCTTTTTTTAGCTTCACTCTGTACTAATTCTTTAAAGAAGAAAGAAAATTACAATGAAACACCTTTCTAAAACATAATCAACAAGTCAAACAAAGCAGAGAGGGCGGATCCTTTCACATGTTGATGTTTGAATTTATTTTTTTTTTTTACCTGCAGATTCATCCTTTGGTACAAATGATCAGGTGTTGACTTAAGCAATGCTGTTATTGCATTTCAGGCAATGGAATGCTTATTTTCTTATTAAGAAATTGATTTGCATCTTTTAACGGCGTTTCTAATACTGCATAAGTCATTAAATGAAAAATCTGCAGAACGTGTCAATTTAAAAAAAAAAAAAAAGAGATTAAGATTTTAAGAGATTAATCGTCAGGATAATTTATTAGTAAAACAATCGTCAGTCGCAGCACTAAGTAAGATATTAGCCTTTCACGTTCTTTGTACTAACGTCTATCTCCCAGATCGGCCGGCTGGATGGATGTGCGAAGGTGGTTGGGATTTGCGGTTCGGACGAGAAGTGCAAAGCTTTGGTGGAAGACCTGGGCTTCTCCGCAGCCATCAACTATCGCAGCGGCGACATCTCGGCACGTCTCAAGGAGACCTGTCCCGCCGGCGTCGACGTCTACTTCGACAACGTAGGAGGCGCCATCAGCGACGCCATCATAGAGCAGGTAAGGCGTGCGTCTCTTAACGCCGGGCATGCCTCACGGCCTTCACCGAGCGCGTCGCCTTCCGCCTCTTCGCCCGCAGATGAACGAAGGAGGACACGTGATCCTCTGCGGGCAGATCTCGCAGTACAACAAGGATGTGCCGTATCCTCCCCCTCTGAGCGACAAGACGCAAGAAATCCTGCAAAGGCGGAACATCACCCGGGAGAGATTCACGGTGCTCAGCTACATGAGTAAAGCGGAAGCTGCCCTCTTTGAGCTCAGCCAGTTAGTAAAATCGGCTAAAATCAAGGTACGAAAGACGATGCATCCGTCGGAATGTGCTCCCTCCTCCTCGGTTGACACGTGGTGTTATTTTGTTTCCTCTTTGCAGGTGTTGGAATCGGTGGTGAACGGTATAGAAAACATGGGAGGTATGCAAGTAAAAATATATTCAGTCGTTATTTTTAGTTGGAGTTTCAGCATTTTTTTTTTCCCATCTTCTTCTTTTTCTTGCAGTTGCTTTTTGCTCCATGATGAAAGGCGGAAACATCGGCAAGCAAACAGTAAAAATATCCGACTGAGAAAAGATTCCAGCTAGATGGAACTTGCAACACACATCCACTGTTGCCTTTTATCACCCGCTTTACTGTAACACTAACCTACTGAACTCTTGTAAGTTTGCAACACGAAATCCAGTGCGAAAATATTTTTACTCTTATTTTCTAACTGTATTCTTAAAACATAAAACACAATGCAATTTCTGAGCCTTGGAGTAACCGGGAGCCAACAAACGTGGGTCAAATCAGTGAGAACCCACTAACTAATGTGAACTCTTCCTACTGTTCAGAGTAGGAAAATGTTTAGAATGCATCACGTGATTTCAATAAAAATAATTGAAAAAATAAAAATTGCACTAATTTTCCAACCTAATCACAAGAAAAGTAGAGCTAAAAAATATTGGAAATTCGATAGTTATTGCATGTATAACTGCTAAAATCAATATTCATATTTATTTACGTGTTACAGCTATATTGGACATTTTGTGGGAGGCTCAAGGAGCCACTTCTGGCTGCGTTTGGATCCCTTGATCTCGAGAAATTGTGCAAAAAGAAATATTTAAAGCACTATTTTGGCACTATTAAACCAAAATGGTGAACTTTGTGCTCCGTTAACAGGCAACTACCATTTAAATTCTTTAAAGGCACTGGTGCTACGTATTGATCCATCAATTACGTGCCTCTTACCTTATTGCGGTCCGATTGGACTACATAGAAACGTTGGGACACAAAAGCGATACCGTAATGCACATATCTTTATTCCACAACACTATAAACCAATAATAAAATATAGTTATCGTGGTTCTAAATCGAGTTGTCACAAGAAAAATATGTGGCAGGTGTAAAATTACCATCCATTCATTCACAAAGCATCAACACGGGGGGAAGAGATTGCGGTAGGCGGTAACACAAACACCAGCACGTTGGTTACAGTATGTTCCCCTTTGCGTTGACGCGGAGGCGGTGGAGTGCATGCCAGCGTTTCCTCACCGAGTCCGGTCAGTGTGCATTCCAAACCGAGCACATTCACGTTTATTGTTGAGCTCGAGACACTTTCTTTTTTTGTTTTGTTTTTGGGGAGAGGAAAAAATATCATGCATTAGATGTTTGAAGTGATCCAAATTTATCCAACACTGCCACCACGTGGACAGATGATGGAACGGTATAGTGGATTGTAGGAGAAAACGGCTCCCGTGAATAAATAAAGAGAAGATAAATGTATATTTATGTCACTGTAGAGGAAAGAAGTGCACCATTAAAGTATTTTCTAAGTGTCTGGCAGCTGTTTCAGTAATAATGGGTCTTAGTGTTTCTTATCCGATCAAGGATGCAACTTTGAATGTTTTCCCCTACATGGAGACTTGAAACAACAGGCGTTCCTATGTGCCGTTTTTACCTCAGCAATGACAAGTGGAGAGGTGTGAACAACAGTGCAACAAATAGGTTTTCCGTGCTTTCGCACACATTCTCGACAACATGGACGAAAGAGGTTTTCACACACGAGGAAAGCTTTCCGAGCCAAACCCAAGGTTCGGGGGCCGGAGGGAGCTGAAATACTGTATACCCCGTTTTGAGAGAAAAACAATTGCACAAGGAAACATCTTTTTCAAAGTAAAAATCACACAATACAATCAAAATGAATAAATAAAAACAGCATAAAATAGTGGTTGTTCTCATCACATGTTTAACACATTCATCTAAGTTTCTTTGCTAATCCAAAACGCTTCTGGATTGCTTCATATTGGGTTTTTGTTCACCGAACTGTTTTGGAGTATATTAAAAAAAAAAAAAAACTTCTGGAACCAGCGTGTTGTTGAAGCGTTCACATTCCTGAGAAACAAACAGCTGCTTTCTGAGAGTAAATACAAAAATCCAAGTCGGGTTCAGGGTTTTGGAGAAAACTGGTGTAAATGTGAACATCACTGGCAGTAGTTTGAACTGAAATTAACTTGGTTTGCAGCTAAAATTGTAAACTTACCATCACACAGTCCAAATGCCGATTTGATTTTCTGTTTTTCTCTGTGGACTGAACAAAGAATATCAAAGTCTTAGTTGCTTTTATCGCTCACCGGTTCCACTGGAATATATATATATATTTTTTACAGTGCTGTACTTCTACTTCCTGTCTGATTTGTGTTCCAAGGTAAACATTGGGAGCAGTTTGGCAGCTCCAGCCTTCATCCACCAACAAAACTGGGGTTTGGAGGAGGAAATAAAAAAAAAAAAAAAAAGAGGGGAAAAAGAAAAAATCTTTCTTACTCATCCTTTGGCAGTGGTGAAGTGGCGTTTTGGCCAAGGCAACATATCCAGAAAGTGCTAAATCTCAAGTAAATGAGCCATCTCGAACCACAGCAGAATACAGTACACTGTCAACCACAGTAGAAGTAGGAATATTCCTCCTATAGATAAAACTGAACACACTGAGTTGCAAAAAGTACACTCGACCTTCGCCGCATTTCATCAGGTTAAAACCACAACCCTCAATGTATTTAATTGGGATTTTACGTGATCTGACAGTAGAAATTTGTTAGTGAGCAAATAGAGTGAAGACCAAGGAACTGTGAAACATGGTGATGGCAGCGTCATGCTGTGGGGAGGCTTCTCTCCGGTAAAGGTAGGAAAGATGAAGCGGGTGATTTTGAATGAAAATCTAGGGCTCCTATCGAAATATTCATGTCAAAATTTCCAGATTAGACAATAGTTAAAGCTGCGCCATAAGTCAAATCACAACCGTCATCATGTTACTGTGCAATTTAGCAAACCGTAAGGACACTTGACTAATGTATTTCGTAAGGTGTTATATTTAAAGTGCCCTGCATAACAGTAATTATTTTTTTTGACTGAATAAGATTTTCGATCCCCACATTATTACCACCTGAGATTCTAGAGCTTATACAGAAAAGTGGGGACATTTTAACGAAGGGCGGTAAAAAAAGTCTGGAAATCGTGGATAGATATAGCCACCGCAATATCCGGAAAAAGTATAATTCAGAATTAGTATCGCAGTTAAATGTTTCCCTGATATTGTGCAGCCCTAGAAATTCTCATGAATCTATACAGCTGGCAAGCTGCAAGGAAGACAGTCAAGAAGGAGGAACACAGCGAAGAGAAGAGCTAGAGGAAGCAGCCAAGGTAGGAAAAAGAAAAAGGAAGGAAGAAGTAAGGGCACAAGGAAAAAGAGAAGGAAAGAACAGACAAATGGAAGAAAGGAAATAACGTTTAGAAAATGGAATCCTGCATAAAATCTGGAAATGTTAGTATTTGTTAATACTCCCTTCCTCAAAAGAAGCATAATAACTGTGAAAAACCTCACATAGGCCGGAAAAGACTTGAAACTTGAGCAAAGATTCACCTTCCAGCAGGTCAGCAGCCTTAGACATACAGAGCTGCAATGCAATGGTTTTGCTTAAACGACCTAGTCAAAGTCTAGCGCTAAAGTCAGACCTGAAAATCTGGAGTAAGACTTAAGAATTGCTTTTCGTCCAGTCTGAGCGACTAGGAGCCGTCTAGATGCGACTGATGCTCGCTCGTGGAGACGCCCCTACAAAGACAAAGTATCAACTTTGCAAGATTTAATACAAATCCGATAAAAATCCCAATTAAATATATTAAACATCATGGTTTTAAAGTGACAAAACACAAATAAATATTTTTGCAAGGCAGTGCGTTATGTGCCCTTTATCCATCTTAGATCCATTTACCCTTAAAACGCTGTACAGATTGCTATGAATATGGCCACAAATGTGCTCGTCGGTGCTTTACAAGAACATGCATATTAAGTAAACGATACTATCTAGAAATATGAGAGTTCTGTAGAGAGAGAAAGGAAAAAGACACGGACGCCGGGGGCAGGAGGATGAGGACGAAGGAGGAAGAAGGGAAGTCGGGCTTTCAGGGTGAGGAGAGACAGCAAAATGTATCTGTGAGTCAGGCTCCGGGTGCAACAGTGCAATTTACTGTCAAGAGGAAGAGTTGCTCTTGCCGCTGTCGCGAAACAGAGGGGCGGGGCCCGTCCAGGCCCAGTAGACCAGGCCCAGGCCGAGCGCCAGGGCCCACGTGCGGACGGGAGACAGGAAGAAGGCCGTGACGCCGTAGGTCTGCAGGAGGAAGTAGCAGGAGTGGGCCTGCCAGGTGAGCAGCAGCAGCATGAAGACGTGCACCGCCACGGTCCGGCCGTGCCGGCCCGGCCGCGCCAGGTGGGACCACAGGGTGTTGCCGTGGCAACGGTGGTGAAGGCTCCAGCAGAGGTAAGAGGTGAGGGGAATGTTGAAGAACAGCAGCTGCCAGAAAGAAAATGAGATCACTTATTACGCTCTTTTTTTTTTTTTTTTATTAAACGAGATAAGTCTGGACTATACAGATGCAAGTTATTGATTAAAGAGTTGATATAAAGCTGATTGATCTTATCAGTCAACTAATGATTAATTGATGAATGGAGATTTTCTTAAAAACCTGAGTTTTCTCTCTTATCAAGAGGGACTTGTCATAACATGAAGAGCTACTTTTTTCAAAATACGCTGAATTAGAAAAAAAAAAACATTAAAAGCTCTTAGGATCCTGAATAAACCATTAATCAACAAATAACAGGAAGCCAGTTAATTGTTTACATCCTCAGTCTGGACAAAGATGCAGTAAAAAAAAATCCCAGCAGGCTAAGAATATTGCTGATTAAATATTTACATGGACTTTTCAAAGGCATGTTGCACACATGAAATAATACAAAAAACAAAAAAAAAACACATGTCCCCAAGGAGTCTTGAATACATAGAGAGATGCAGAAGCGATCAATAAAATCAATAGTCTTACTTGAATGACTCCAACAACATAAGTGAGACTTCCTTCCAGGAAATGGCCGTCGATGAACACGCCGAAGGCGAAGCAGGCGCCACTGTGTCCGTCTATCATCTCTCCGATGAACCACGGACCTGACAGGAGGCACGCGAACGGTTCATTCTTTCACAGAGTGACAGAGACATACTCAGGAGAGAAGCAGTGTATAGCGTTACACATCCATACATCTATCCGGTGTCGAAAACCCTGCACAGGTCACCGTTTTACCACTTTGAGCTTCAAAAAAATGTCAGGAGTCTTTTGTCTTCTTACTTCACCGCGATGCACAACTTCGTGTTGGTTTGTCAAATAAAATCCTCCAAAAATGCAGTGAAGTTGGTTGGTTTTAATGTGAAAAGACAAGAAAAAGGTTCTTTTGCTAAACCCCTGTTATAATGACATAATTATTGTTTCCAGCTTTAAGTAAAAAAAAAACAAAAAAAAAAGAAAAAGAAATCCCAGAAATTTCCGCAGAAAAACAATATTATTGTCTTTATCTTTATATACAAGTACATAAACATAATCTACTGATATAGTGAGAATTTATAAATGTATTTGTAGTTGGGGTTTGCTAAGCGATTACGAGAGCCTGATATCTATCCTACAGCTGAGTGTTATTTTTATTCCTTCCTCTGTTTAAACACAGATTAGATGTTTCTGGAGGTTAAAACTAACGCCTAGTCTACACCAGACGGCAGAAAGGGAACTTCAACGATTTTAAAACAACTCCAGTCTCCAAAAATGTTACAATTCATTGCAGGCTGTTTCTGCGATCCCATATTTTATTTCTTATTTACCTCGAGATCAGAAATGTCTTTTGCAAGTGCATCCAGGTCGATTAAGCATATGCTGCAGAAAATTGAGCAGTTTTTAAATATTTGACATTTGTTTCATGGCTTGGGAAAAACTAAAACATTTCGGTTAAACAGCAGATCTGCAGTTTTCTGGAACTTTAGACCAAAAAGGTGAGTCAATATTACAAAGTGAACTAAATTGGTTATTTCAGAATACTTTACCGAGAGAATGAGACAACAAATCTGATAGGAAAACGTTCTTAAAAAATTTTGTGTTTTTGTTTGTCCAGATGTGTCATTACACAAGTATTCACCTATAAATCCAGCCTCTTATTTCTGATGTTTTTTGTTTTTGTGTTTTTTTATTTCTGTGAATACACAAATGCATCTTGACAAATTAGAATCTGATCAAAAATAAAAGATATATTTCAAGCCTCGATTTTTGTTCATTTTGATGATAATGGCTTGCAGTTAGAGAAGATTCGGTACATCAGAAAAGGTAAGAGATGCTGGACTGTACATTCTGTAAGTATTATTAAAAATAATGATTTAAATATATATATATATATTTTTTTTTTTATTAATCGTAAACAGTCAATGTAAAACTGAAGAAAAGCAGGTTGCCTACCTAAAGCTGTGCACAGGTTCAACATCAGCAGAGAGTAGTAGAACAGGTCCATTTTACTGATCAGGTGGAGGGATACACAGATTTGAGAAAAAAATGCTGCAAAATAAAGAAAAAAATATAATTAATTTGTAGCTCCCAGTATTCTTCGAACTAATTTCTCGGGGTGAACTGGAACGCCGGTTACATCCAAAGCTCCAGAGCACGACTTCGCGACCGATCGTTCCCAACAGCTCACCTCTGCGGGAGGAAACACGGAGGAACCTGAAGGTGACGAGCACGCAGACGTTCAGAAACACCGTGAATATGAAGAGCGCTCGGCCCAGGATGTAGTGGTCCGTAAGCAGGATGAAGGACTGAGCAAAGCCGAAGCTGGGACTGAGGGTGTCCTCCAGCGTGAAGTGCTGCTCCCGCACCACTGACCGGCCCGCCGAGTCCTGATGCAAACACACGCCGGTAGGACAGCATTAAAACACAGTTCCTAAGCACTCCTGGGACTCGCAAACTAAATAAAATATTTTAGAAATCGCATTAGCACCGACCTCCACTTTAACCGTAATCGTGTGCAGGCCAGCGAGGTAGCGAGACGGATCCCACAGCAGGACATACAGGGGCCCTCCGGCGGAGCGGCCGGTGCCCAGCGGGTCCCCGTCTATGCTGACGTGGACCGCGGTGATCGGAGCCTCGGAGAAGGCCAGGATCCTTCAGAAGTCACAAAATCACAGTCAGACAAAATGACATTATTTCTCGATGAATATGCGTTATAGCATCAGAGTTTTACACCCTAAGAAACTTCCACATAAACAAGGAGTTAAAAACTCGCTCTCCATCAACTGCAACATTGTTGACACACAGAGAAAAACTCAGCTTATTCATCATTGAAAAAAAAAAAAACTAAACAAAACAAAACCAGAAACTCAGTGTTTAGTCTATATTTAACCATCAAAGTGAACATTGTGTCAAATTGTCCCTCTGCAATTTTGTTTATCTCATTCCTTTTATTAATATAAAAGGAAAATTGTGCTTGTCCTATCAAATAATTTAGGTAATTTATTTTGTATAGCCTGCACCAAACATAAAGGTCACTAGAGACCATTGAACTTCACATTTCTTAAAGACATTTAGAAAGACAAAAAGAGAGAGAAGAAAATTAGACAGATAAATAGATAAAGGAATAAACAATTAAAGGGAGGGATGGATGGATCTTTTAGAAAATGGGATATGATAATAAACTGAAGGAACAAGCATTTTTTCCATTCTTCTCCAGACTGTTAAAACAGTCAAATTACATTCCAAATTTTTCCACAGACATTAAAATAAATAAATAAATTTACAGGCACCTAATGTGCGTTGATCTCCGTATCCGGCCCAGTGGCTCCACCCCTGGGTGGAGGTACTGCGCGTCCTTAGGGTTTGTGATGAGCACTGCAGGCCACTGCTCAAACTGGAGGTCAGAAAAACTCAGCAGGTCATGGTCGAAGGCCAGGACCCTGAACCTGTAGGAATACATCAGAGAAATTCTCTCAAGAAAAAGCAACAAAACAAAAAACGACAACTAAATTTCAAAACGTTCTGTTGCGTCACACACCTGCGGTTGTCCATCCAGTCTCCCAGCTCCAGCTCCAGAGTGCCGTGCGGATGGCGGCTGTGGAGGACTGGCATCAGGCCGCCGAGTGTGTGCAGGTGGCCACACAGATACGCCACGGCAGATCTGAACACAGAAAGCCCAGACCTGAGAACTGGGAATCTACATGAGCGAGCCTGGGCCACAATATTATAGGAGTGTGATGCAAGTTCAGGCTGCAGGCGAAACCAGGTGGATGAAGAGTTGCACCACGACAGCGTAACATGACCCGTCTTTTGTTCTTTTAAACCGGCTTGACCTTCCTACCTCATCATGTCTCTGACCCCGGGAGACGGCGAGACGATGGTGGAGGTGGTGTAGTGTCCAAACCAGATGGACTGATTGCTCGTCAAACTCTCTGCTCTGAACTTGTTCAGCAAGTCCATCTGAGTCTGACGAATCCAGAAAAAAAAACAAAAAAAAAAACAGAAAATGTCTTCAAAGACAAGAAATAGGAAGAGAACAAAAAAAAAACATGGCCTTGCAAGAGTAGTTTTGCTTCTTTCACAAGTTTTTTTTTTTCGCATCTTCTGTTTTTTTCCCCCTAAAAATAGCCTAATTTAACCATTAGAAAGGTCTGCTGCAAATTATTCTTACATGTTTGGCCTACTGTTTTTGACATTTTTTGTTTCTTTATTATTTATTTTGCATTGTCTGTTATACTCCTAATTGCGCTGACTGACCAAATCAAAATTGTTTTGTTTTTTTCATGTTTGACCGAGCTTGAGAAGTTATTCATGAATTAGCTAAATTACCAAAGAAGCATGAAAATAAAACGAAACATGTTTCAGGGTTTTACTCCAAAATGCAGATCAGTTCCGACAAAAAGGAAGAGCATTTTTAAACAACCTCCAACATAAAAAGGCAGATCTTTCAAAATAGGTAATTTCTAAATGACAAAAGCCTTGTCAAAGCAGCTCCTGCTCTACAAAGCTGAGTCCATTTCAAATAATACGGTGCACCGCTTGATGATGTAATGTTGACGAGGACTTGGTTACCAACACACATGCAATTACACCTCTATTACCCGTTTTAATGGGTTACCTAAATTCACAAGAATTAAATTATATAAATTGACAAAAAAGCTCAGAGCAGTCATTTGCATAAAAAAAATAAATAAATAAAAATTCAATCAGAAATTGGGACATGTTCTTTTTTTTAAAAAAAAAAAAACAGTGCTTACCTGATTGAGGATCCCGAAGAAATTGTACGGCCGTTTGGGTCCAGGGGTCAGAGTGGCGTCCACACAGACGAAGGAGTAGTTACCAAACGGGGTCGTGTGAACATAATGAAAAGAGCCTACTTTCTGATTGGCTGAGTATTTTCTAGGAAAGAGGACAAAACAAGCAGAGGCGACGTGAGCAGCAGGAGGGCGGCACCGCGGTCCTGTTTGGAGCCTGAGCCTCAGAGATAATTTAATGCATTCGAAATAAATAAATTAGCCTCGTCTCACAGATGAAAAATCGGGACATTAAGGATTATTAGGGAGGCAGGAGACAAATCAACATTAAGGGAGAATGTCAGGAAACTATAAAGCATAATAACTGTCAAAAGGCAACGCAGTGAGTCTGATCATGTAGATTCGGGTTCTATTTTGGTCTATGTGAACTCTAATCTGCTTGCAATGCGGCGAGACTCGTGTTTCGGGAGCACCGATCAGATTTATACTGCCAATACTTGAGCTCAACGTTGAGCAGGAATTCGGTGGCGTGTTGATTATTTACTAACCTGTAATAATTGTTGACGCTATCCAAAGACATAATGTTGAAGGCATCTGTAAGCAAAATGAAACGGGAGAGAGTGAGAAGCATCTCAAACACACATAAGCTAACATGCTAACATGAGGTTTTTGCCAGTTTCACCAACTCAAATGTTAGATTTTTTAAGACCACTATGAATAAAATTCAAGACCTATATTGGGACAGAAATGCAGAAAATAACAGGCTTTTTTTTTTTTTTTTTCTTCTTCAGGGGACCAAAGCTGTGAAATTTTGTGGGGTGTTTCTGTGGCTCTTGGCAGCCGCTTTGATACAAGCCTTTTTTTGTAAAGAAGAACGTAGCTTTGTATGTGTTGGCAACAGAAGCAAGGCATTGGCGAAGACAAACGTCGTCCAGCTAACTGCTGATAAAGTTACACACACCCAAGATAAACACAAAAAAAAATCTAGCTAGCTGCTAATGCTTGCTAATGCCAGAAAGTACACTGCTAATTTTTGCTAGCAGTAGACTACAAGTAGCAATATACTGTCTATGTGTTAATGCTAGCTAGCTAGCTATATCTAGGTATAGCTGTAGATAGCCTAGCTATTAGCTAGGTAGTATTAGCAGCTTGTTCCCTCACAGTATGCGGGGAGTGAAGATGTCTGCACACAACTCAAACTTTTGCCTAAAAGAAAAGCCTCACAAGAAAAAAGCCTGCATAGAATATACAAGATTAAATAATCTAAGAATAACCTAAGTCCTGTGATTTATGCATTTAAAGCCAGCTTACATTTTCTTAAATGACTTTAAGATATTTTAAAGCCTTAATTTTGGATACATTAATTTAAGACTTTGTGCAGACACCCTTAAGCACACAGGTGTCAAACTCAAGGTCAGCAGGTCAAATCCGGCCACCAAAGCTATTTTATGTGGCCCTCTCGACTTTGGAGGACCACATAAATGGAACCCTCAAGATAAGTTGTGTGCCTAAATATTATTTCATATTTATTTCATGTCTAATCAAATCATTTTTTTTTATTCTCATTGTTCCAAATTTTGTTCAGTGCGAAAGAATTTTCAGTAATATTTAAAATTATGAGGGTCTCTGTGAAAGCTACTTATTTAGATTGTATCTGTTTGTTAATGGGTAGTTTTATCAATCAATTAGGACGTCAATTATCTTGACGTGGCCCAAAGAGGAAATGAGTTTGACACCCCTGATGCAACAGGATGCAATGTCATCGAAAATAAAAGTGACTGCGTGGAACTGTACGCGTAGACCGATGGGGATTTTCTACTTCCTGAAAAGGCAGTGAAGACGTCCTGAGTCATAAAAAAAAAAACTCCCTTCTGATTCCTGAGAAAAGTCTTCTGTAAACTCTCAAAATAAGGAGCTGTCCCAACAAATCGGCACGCTTTTGGTAACATTTAACAGCGCTCTGGTTACCTACCATGATTTCCTCGAATATCAATCCACTTGGTGCGCTCCATCACTCGCGACTTCTTCAGGACGTTATGATAGGCCTGCCATTCCACCTCGTGCTGGAGGGAACCCACCTTGCTCTCTGTTTTGGCATCTGTCAGGTCCCCTGAGAAAAAACAACAACAAACGGTCATCTTTTTTTAGACTGCATGAACAGGACCCATGCCCATTCTCTCCTAAATACGTGCTTCCTGGGATTTTACCTGTTGCGAGCACTAGAGCCGGTTTGATCACGTCGATGGTGTGGGTGCAGAACTTCTCGAAATCCGGAATACGTTTTGGGTCGTGGAAGCGACTGATGTGAATGTCCGACACCTTGGATCGGACACAAAAATAGGATGAAAACAAAGGAGTAAATTTATGAGGGCGTTAGTGCACTGCGCCTTAAAAAAAAAAGTATTCACACCCCATTGGTATTTTTGCTTTTCCCTCCAAATTTTGTCACATTACAATCGCAATCATCAGAACACGTATGTGTTAAAAAAGGCCCAGTGAAAATCCAGGCCTAAATCCGATTGAAATTTGTATTATCACAGTGAGAAAATGTGAAAAGCTTCAAGAAGTGTGAATACTTATGCGTGGCAATGCTGTCAGCTTTAAAGCACAAGAGATCAAGGTTTAAACACTACCTGCTGTGGTGTTGAATCACCTTTTTTTTTTTTATCTGGCATAATACTTCTATGGTCAGTGACCCCTTTCTGTCAATCATTCAAAAAGCCACCAAAGCCGGTTTTTAGCTCCGTAAAGCCAAATCCATGCGTCATGTCCACACTAAAGCATTATGGGGTTTGGATAGACTTCATACTGGGAGACTGTCACTTGAAAAATAAAAAAAAAAAATAGAAAAAGAAAATGATAGCCCACCTGTACAAACCAGAAAATGTTGTTCAACTCGTCGCCGGGAAATGGTGGAGAGCTTCCTTTAGGTCCATCTCCATCACTGGCACTCGGGTGCCGAATGCTGCGTTTAGGGTGCCAAGCCGTGTCATAGCTATCCAGCACCCAAGAGGTGATGAACGCCAGAGCCAGTCCGAGGACAACCAGCGCACCGAACAGCTTCAGCATCCTCCTGTAGTGGCGAGAAAAGGGGGGCTAGCTGCCGCCGTCTGTCCCGGACAGAAAAAAAAAGCTAGCTACTGGCGGCGGAAACAGCTGAGGGCACGAATCACACTAACATTGATATTACACACCAGCTAGCTACATGGCTAAAGCTAAGGCTCAGACCGTTTTTGTTGCTGCCATCGCGGCCACGGGAGACGCATTGAGGTGCTTGGTTCATTCACGGCTCCGTTCGGCTGCCTTCAGGGACAGACGGGAAGTATATTTGAGGTTTATCCAGCTGTTAGCTGCCTACCAGCTTCCTACAGCTTGAACCGGTTAGCGGGGAAACTACACCACCAAGCGAAGAGAGATTATGTGACAACAGGAGCTTCCACTCTGACATTGTTTTCAGTATCGCCTCAACCTGCGACCCTCTTCCTATTAATTTGTTGCCTTGGGCAAAAAATAATAATTATGTAAGATGTAACCAATTTATTACGCCTTGAGAACATTTTTTGAGACGTGGATGTATTTAAATTCTATGAGGATTGTGAGTAAGGCAAGGGGAATATAGGAGGGAAAAACATTTGGTTTAGTTTAGTTTTGTTGAAGATTAAAATACAAAAAAATGCGAACGATTTTGCCAATGATTTTAAATAGTTCACATAAGAACATGGCAAACGTACAACCGCAATTAATAAAAGTTGTTATTATGTTAATAATCAGTCGGCCAGTAATCCAGATCAATTAATTAGTTTACTTAACCGATCATTTACACTCTTTTTTTCTGTCTGTAAATGCATCAACTAGGATGTTTTTTGATGCAGTTTGGTTAGAGTTTGTTAAAAATCAAAATTTCAACTCTTTCCAATTTATATCTGTACAATTAATTTATTATTATGCAGTCCACACCATGCTTACTACCTACACTCTCCTATAGGTTATCCAGTAAGTTAGCTACATTAATCCTTAGCAAAACAATCAAAAGCAAAATCTTTTCCAGTTCTCTATATTTCAAGATACAATATGTTTTTAAATGAGGCCTACCTTATTTAAAGAGAGGCTCACTCTGACGACTTTTCTGGGACGCAAAAAGGCTAAATAATCCACCTCGTTTATGCTAATATTGCTCGCCATCGCACCTACTCAGACTACGCCAAACCACGCCCAGACACACTCGAGCTCGAAACAAGTCCATCCTGATTGGATGAGTCCTGTGGCCGCGGCAAACCGAGGGGGCGTGGCTAGACGCCTGTTAGTTATTCAGATCAATCATTAGTCAGTTACGCTGAACGGGGCTGTCAGAGGTTAGCTCTTAGGAAGGACTCCGGGATTTTCCCCAGGCGGTTTGACACCAGGTTTGTTGAAAATAAAAATAAAAAACGTGATACATTATTTCTAAAACGTATTTATTTTTAGGTAGTATTTGCACATTTAGGACCAAAACACAGACACCTGTGGAACACAGAACCCATCCCCTTTAAGCATGTAAATTTACACATTTAACTAAAAGAACAATCTCCATTACTATGTTCACTTCTGCAGATCATATTTATCATAACATTTATTTTAATCGTGTTAACATGATAAGCAGCAAGACTCATATACTTATTTACGAGTTTTGTCGTTAGGCATGGGTCACACAGATAAATATTTTCTAAATCTAATACTGAAGTTGCAGATGCAGTCTTCAGCTCACGGGTTCCCTCTAGTGGTCCTTTTAGAAAATTGCACTTTTTCCAAATAAAATTGATTGCATCATCTCATTAGATGTACTGGATTTTGTGTTTAGACAATGCATTTTTAAATAAACGTTCACAGTCAGATGCTATAATAGCAACAATGATATTAGTAATCGTCAAAATAGTAATACTAAACGGATTTCATACACCCTCTACTGCGCGTGCGTGGAGCTGTAAACTGTCAGCGCGCTTTAAATGTCTGCCCGTGCGCGCGACCGAGCTGTTGCGAGGGGCGATCGGATCGGGGCCGCGCGCAGGAAAGCGGATGACCACCAAGGAGCTGTCGCGTCACGGATCCGCAGCGAGATGCTGAGGTGACAAGCAGAAGAGGGAACGGCACGACCTTTCTCCCCGTACCCTCCGCACACAATATTTCCCCCTCACACCGGTTCTGCTCTTTTTTCTTTTTTTTTTTTTTTTTTCCCTCCGATCACGCCAACACCGCCTCCTCTCTCCCAATCCCTATGGACGGTCCGCGCGTCATGGCATTCCTCTCGATGTCTTACGCGCCGCTTCGAAACCTTGAGGATATTTTGTAACCACACCCGGCTCCTCTTTGGATCAAGGATTGCCGAGGTAAGGCTCCCCTCTTTTTTCTTTTTTTTTTTTTTTTTTTTTTTTCCGCCTCTCTCGGTTATGCCTGTTGTTTCCACCACTGCAAGCGGCCGCTGCAGCATGCGCAGGGTTTATCCTGCACGGCGTCGGGCTAACCTCATCGGCACGGTAGGCAGGATGAGTTTGCGTGGCCTGTGGACGCGCCTGAGTAAATCTGCTGTGGCAACCCAGCCTCGCCGCGCAGCAGCTCTCCGTAATAAAGCCGGTCGGTTCAACGCAGGAGAAGGAGGAGAGGTAGTTTGGGTTTTTCGACGCAGCATGAGGGGAAATGAAATGGCGCAGCTGGACATTAAAGAGAAACCGGAGCGATTTCTGTTGGTCCCATTTTTTTATTTTTATTTTTTTGGTGTGTATTTATTATTACTGTCTTACGTACATCTCTTATTTCAATCGTTTTAGCGAACCAAATGCAGCTCTTTAATTGCTTCTAAACGTGCAGATCCAGGAGGTCTGACCCTCCAGAGCCGGCCCCAAGGTGTTGTAAGGCCTTAGGTAGAGTTCCCCCGCCCACCCACCTCCCAATTTAAAGGCACCAGCCACATTTTCCTGTATAAACAAACAACATTTTACATATTATGACAATTATGTGCACATTTATCAGGGTTATCACTACGATAATGTTAGTTTAGAAATGTGTCAAAAAGTATGCAAAAAGTGTTTTTACATTCAGCAAAAAAGCACACTGGAAGATATATTATAAATATAATACATACCAATTTCATCATACATTTTGCCTATCATTATTATTATTTTTATTGAAAGTGGTAGCGTGCATTAGTCTAATTTCACAGCTGCCTGTTGTGAAACAATGTCTTTACACAGACCAGATGCACACAACGCCCTGCATTCAGATTGTTGTGTTTATGAGCAAATAAGATACTGTAAGCTGTTTCAAATGGCAGTTCAGATCTTCCACATAATTATCATTGCAGAGGTTTGCGGGACATTCTGTTTCAGTCGATTGTGTTTGCTTTTCTTTTTTATTATTATTAAAAAAGAAATTATTGTCTACTAGAAAAAAAATAATCATCATGTACAAAAAAAAAAAAAAAACTCTCATCATGTAAACCAAACCCAATAACCAAAAAAGTTTAGGTTGAAGCAATTCTTATTGTACCTTCCCTTGTACAGTTGTCTTTTAAACAGTCCAAGATAAATGCTCATCTAACACGTGTAGCGCTTAATTTTGTGGTTTTCACAAAATGTTATTTTAGGAAATGCATTAGGCATCGTGAGAATTCATCACAGGAAATAAGATGCATCTAACATACATCCATTTGTATTTTTCTTGTTGTTTATTCAATCAAAAATTTCCCTTTAGACACGTATTCCAATGGTGGGTTACTTTCCTTTGGGGCCACAAAACTGTGACTGTTGTCGAACACCAAACCGATAGCTAATCAGATATTTTCCCAAGCTTGTCTTATTACTGTGAAATATTTATTTTGGAACAGTAACTATTTTAACTGAACAACAAATTTTGCATCGCCAGACTGACATTTCAACGCTTAAATAATCTTTTGTTTTATTTTACCTTTACTTAACTGGGAAAAATCCCTTTTTCTACAATGTAAAATGAGATGTGTCAACGAAAGATATTGCCTTTCAAACAGAGTTCGACATATAAACAGGGTATTTGGACTTTGTCCTGTGATGGACTGATGCACTGGACAGGGTGCACTCACTTCTCACCCAGTGACTGCTGGAGACGGACACCACGAGCAACACAGCAAATTTACCAAACTTGGTACACACCAGGTATAGTTTGAAAGGCGGTCGTCTTCTTTTCCCCAATTCGCTTCAACCTTGCCGATTCCATCAGAGCTTAGAGGTCATTGGAGTCAAGCTGTGGCTGTGGTTACAGTAACTCAAAGGGGACGACGCTAATCATTTGATCTATGCTTGCTTGCTTGTTTTCACCACTGATTAAACAGACAGAAATTACTTGAGATCCAAACCTTGAGTTTGTGTGGAGTCCAGAAGATTTTTGAGGTCAAGTCAAATTTGGAGTCTTGTGTTTTGCAGCATAGGTCTGATGTGAGTTAGAGCTCGGCGACAGATAGATTTGTTTTTTAATGGTTTCATCGAATTTTCTGTTTTGGAAGATTTCTTGAGGTTTTCTTTCACCGATGTACACCTTGGGTTGTCAGGCCACCCAAAGCCTACAGTCGTGTTTAAGAAGCTTCTTTCAGCTCGCAGAATTGATAATTGAAAGAAAAGCCAAGTTTTTTTTAAGTATTTTTTTTTTTTGTTACTTGTAATGTCTTTTTAAGGAAAAAGTGAGAAAAAAGCTGAGATTTCATTTTTAATCCATACCTCTCAGTCCTAACTAGACGGTCTGGTTTGTCGAGTCGCTATTCCATGCTACTATTGTATTATAATAATAATTCTAGATGTTGGTTTCTAGCTGGGGTTACAAATAACACACAATGTAATTGCAAACAAAGCTCAGTGAGTACTTTATTATGTCTTGCGTATTCTTGTAAGCATTTGATCCTGACTCCTCCTGAGTTAATCAGAGAAAAATCCCGGTTCGCCTTCCTACAACTCTTTCTCTCAAACCCTTTTTTTTTTTTGTAAATAATCACATTGGGTTACTCATTCTTGCCGCACCGGCCAGCCTAAAGCCTGCCTTGATCTCGGTCATAGCGTGCAGCCAGGGCATCCCAGAGCTGGCCCCCGTCCAGTTTTAAACCAGACTCTTCATCCAGCTGCAGCTCTGGACGTGTACCTCTGTCCAGCTATGCTGAACTAGATTAGACTCCAAGATTAGACCTGCTGCAACACAGGAAACGTTGAACATGTTCTGCCTAGTGATCCTCCCTGCATGCCTGTGCTGATGCACACGCATGGATCGCAGGTTTTCATGATGGCTAAGCTAAAAACGTGCGGCTTCCCAGCTGAGCGAAAGGGGCAGAGGTGATGACGAGCCACGTCAGCGAACGAAAATGGCTCTGCACCAGCATCGCCATGGAAATGCTGGGAGAGGCAGCGTGATTCACGGTAGGTGAGAGAGAGGAGGACGCTGCCAGGGCTTAAGGTTTGTTTTCCTTTTCCAAATCATCGACGATGAGCGGCGTTGATGAGGAGGAAGAGCATGGCCCCGCCTCGTCGTCACGTTACATTAGTCACTGTGTGTGTGAACTTTGACAACGTGTAAGATGGAGTTGAAAAGCATGCAGATATTTGCAACGATTCAAGTGACTGAAGTTGAAGGAAGATGGCTTTAATTTGACCAAATACAGGCCACACAATCACCATACCCTCCTCTCAAAAGTCAGTTGTCTTTGGCTTTTCCTCCATGCCTTTCAAATCATAAACACTTTTAGAAAAAAAAACATATTTGATTTGATCCACCATACCTGGTTGAGGTATGTACCCCCCCAACCCCCCAAAAAAGCCTAATGTTTAGCAGTAAAAATTATACCTCTAAAACATTATTACGTCTTTTTAATAGAATGGCAGAGAGTGTTCTGCCACAGCCTAAGCTGTATGGTGCATGGAGTGATCCAGTGCTGCTCCTTCCTCACCTATTGCTGCACACTGCTGGTCAGCTGCTTGAAAGAAACCTAGATTTTTCCTTAATTAAGCTGAAAAAACATTTGGTGCTTCAACAATATTTTCCCGTATCAAAATCAGATTATTCGACAAACGCTATTCATAATTTATATACATTTTGTATTGCAGGCTAGATGGCTGATGTTTTTCATAAAAGCGTTGACGCCATGAAACAGCTTTCACACTTTGTGTGAAATAAAGCTGTTTCAAGAAAAGAGGAAAAGCATTGAAATTTTGCGTGTTAATATGACTTATTTCAGCTCATAATAATTCATTTTAATTTCATTTCTTGGACCACCTATGAGATGGACTTTTGTTTGAAAAAAATGTGAAACTGTTAAAAGAAAGGCGCTGGCTGAAAATAGCGACATTTATTTTAAAAGAAAATGCATACTGTATGGTATACAGCTCAATAGATTACAAAAAAAAAGAGGAAAAAAATACAAAAATTAATAATTATCTGCTTATTTTATACAATAAATCACAGTTTAATGATATTACAGTTAATTTAGATCATAGGAAAAAAAAAAGGATACTTTTAGTGTTTCAATGTCATTAGCTTCTCCAGAGCCCTTTAGTTCTTGAGCCCAAACCTTTCCTGCTTGTCATCCCCACGGTTTCCCAGTCCTACCTCCATCTAACAGCGCTGGTAAGGTTCCTCCTCACCAACTCACGCCCTGTAACAAAGTGGCTTGTTGAAACCACTTGGTTGCATGGTTTCATAACCCATCGCTCGCGGTGTGTGCAGAATGATGACTCGAAGTCGGTCTTGCTCTGCTGTTTGAAGGCAGAGCAGAGGAAGTTGCCAGCGTGTGCTCTCCAGAGGAAGGCTTATCTGTGACACAGATGTTGTATAACGTGGGAATAAAGATGCAGCTTTTCCTGGGGAAGCAACAGTTCAGGCTGCTTTTATAAACACCGTTTTTTGTTGTTGTTGTTTTTTTGGTTTTTTTTTTATGTAAAATGTGCATGCACTAACATAATACTACCTCTAATTTATCACGTTTTATAAATTTGTTACAAAAGTGCTTACTGTAAAAGTAGTGGGATTCTGTGTTGTTTTTAATACCGGTATATCCTTTCCCCCCCATTTTGTACAGAGTCTAATCCTCCAGCATTAGGCCCTCTGTAGCCTCTCAGTTCTTCGTTTCTTGGTTCAAATAAATTAATTTATTAAAAGGAAGAAAAAAAAAACACTTGAAGCAAAAATGGTGGAAATCCACTGATGTGAGCATCTCAAAGAGGCTACGCAAGGGAGGAAAGATGATGGGCATTTCTGTTTGTGACTAGACATGCAACATATTTTATTTAGGTGGTAAGTGATACTCGAGACAAATAGTTAGAAATACACGTAAAATAAAATTGAGAATCTGTGAAGAATCTCATATGACTGTCAAAAAAGGTCCTACAAAATGCAGTGAAGTTTGAAGTTATGATGTTCCTGATAAATAAGTTGTGAATGCACTTCAAATGATTTGGTATTGCAGTTTAGCCTTATTTTATCATTTTTATCACCCATAAAGCATTGTGATCTTTCTGCTTTAACGTCCAACGTAGAAATTTGTAAAGGTTAATACATTTCAAGAGTAGAAAATCAAACTTTTCATGGTCGTTTGCCTGTTTTACTCCATGTAAACCACTGGAAACTGACATCTAATGCAAAATGTTGCAAAAATAAAATGTTTAATCTAATTTTCTGGTATGTTTTCTGTTTCACCATCATGTGAAAGAGGATCCTACCAGTTTGAAATGTTATTTGTAATTTAAGATGTAGGGCTTTTGCTGGTGCGTTTGTTCAGAAAGACAGCTGCTGGAGGAACAGTTGTTGCAGCTGCTGTGATGGCTGAGTATTGTACAGCTCCAGCCAGTGAGGCCTTGGTCCTGTGTCGTCTTTCATGATTTTTTATTTGTATTTTTTTATTTTTTTATTTTGCAGCTGTGTCATACTTCACCAGCTGAACCATGTTTTGCCCAGATCTTTTAAATGGTCCCTGACGGTTTTGCGCGTCTCCTGGACTTTTCTAGGTCTCTGCATCAGCTTCCAAATGCCCGGCCCAGTGTGAGGCTCCTGGTCAAAGGGCAGCAGCGAGGGCAGAGTCCCCGGATCCGCAGACGGGATGAGCGGGGGAGCGGAGCAAGCCGACATCCTGAGCGGCCTCTCCCTGGTCAAGGAGCGATGGAAAGTGGTAAGCGGGTTGTCTTCCCGCTACAATAGGCGCTGTGTTTGTCCAGCCCCCATCACCGCCTGTCCCAAGTTAGCCCCCTTGTCTCACTAACAATGAGTCTTTGTCCTAGCAACAAAAAAAAAAAAAAAAATTTTTTCCACACCTACAACTTCTGGAGTTTGACATTTTATCTCCTCGTCCAAGTTTTCCTGCTGCAGTGTGGGAAATCCGAAAATAGCCACTGTTGCTATTTGTGGCAGCGCAGTGTGCTATAGGCAGAAGATCCCCGATAGGCCGGTGTCTCCTGGTGCCGGGGGCCTGTTTCAGTGCCATGTGATGCAGTTGTCCCCAACTGGCAGCCTGGCATCGCTTCCTGTCATCTCAGCAGCCGGGTTACGTAAGGACTCTGCAGCTAAATCCACCCCTCCAGCTCCCAGAATCACCCCAAAACTCAGACAGCTTGGAGGACAGTGAAGGACACGGGGAGCTGAGGGGGAAATGAAGCCTTAAGAATGTGAAGGGGGGGGGAGCGTAAATGTAGAGGAGTTGGAGGCTGAGATAATCTACAGAGCTCAGTACATAATGAGGGTACGAATAATTCAGCTTCATAGAAGACAGAGTTGAGTTCGTTGTGTTGTCCCATAATGTTTTCTCTTTATAATCAGGTAGTCTTTTCACATTCTAACAATTTTCATTTAATGAAAATAATAAAAACTGTAAATTCTTTTTTTTTTCTAGTAATCTCTCTATTTTTTTTTCTAAAATCCTAATCAGAAACTCAAAAGTATTCAAATGTCTAGAACTTTCTTAACATTTTGTTATGTTAAAACCATAAACTTCAAAGTGTTTTTTGGGGATCTTAATGTATTCCTAATGCACAGACACAATGGTGCGCATAATTCTGTCCGAATAATTTACAAACAGAAATCTTAAAAGTGTGGCGGACATTTGTACTGATGTTTTGTAGAACCGCGTTTTACCTCCATTGCAAACGGTAAATGTTTACACATCTACAAACTGAAACCCTTGCCCATCGTTCTTCAAAAGACTTTTGTGGACAGCAGTTTTGACATTGCGTGATGCTGCAGTTGTCATTGTTTCTACAACAGAGATGGTGCATTCAAAATGCAACGAACTGTGTTAATTTACAGCTAGCTACGGTTTTGCATGTAGACCAGAAAGTTACAATTTGGTTTCATCTAACTGGAGCACCATATTGAAAATGTTGACCGTGTCTTCAACATGGCTCGTGGCAAAGTGCAACCTGGACGATTTATGGGTTGCATATTGTGACTTTTCACATCCATTGTTATGATGGATGTAGGAGACGGTTAGAACTTCCTCTCTTTCTGCTCTTTGGTCCTGCTCTGCATCCATGAAGCCTCCTTTTCTACTTCTGTCGAGTATTATTGAGCTTTTGAGATGCTATGCAGCTGTTTCCAGTTGCAAAAATAACACTTTGCCGCCACTGAAATCATAATACTTTCTTTATTATTTTCTTTTTCAGATACTGTTTGAATGTAAATCTTCTCCTTCATGCTATAAAATCATCAAATAACCTTTTCTGAACATGATCCCATTTCTGTCTCAGTGTTGTTCTGCTTGTTTTTATCTTTCTGTGTCTGCCTCCTTCTAAACCCCCCCAGGTAAAGAAGATAGGGGGTGGTGGTTTCGGGGAGATCTACGAGGCTCAGGACCTGCTGACGCGTGGCAGCGTGGCGCTGAAGGTGGAATCGGCCCAGCAGCCCAAACAAGTGCTAAAGATGGAGGTCGCCGTCCTGAAGAAGCTCCAGGGTGAGTGGAAATGGGTTCACCAGATTTATTTACAAGAACCGATCGATCCACGCCGACACAGTGACCTATTGATTCGATTCAACATGCATGTATTTTTACCACTGGGTGAATGTTGTAGGGAAGAAGAAAACCGTTTTTACATGAATATTGTTGAAAACACAGGAAATGGCATTTTGAATGATGTGTGGTTCAGTTCTGGGGACAGATTGGTGTAAAACAAGTCATCTGATACGTCTGAAACTCAGTTTGGGTGACACTTTATTTTTGCTGCAGTGTCCTGATTGTCAATTTCTTCTTACAATTCATCAGAAAATTTTGCATAAGCTTAATCAGTTTCTTTTTTTTTACTCCAAATTCTACTTTCTTGCTTTTTAACCAACATGTTGTGTTTCTTTTGCCCATCTGAGTTGAAAATCGATGAGTTGGGATCATGTTTGCTGTCTAATGCAGCCCTGTGATTCTCTTGCTTCCTACGGGAGCCTGCATGTAACTTGAGATGAGCTCATCTCTAATCCCCCAACACTGCTGATCCACGCAAATGTCTAGAGTAAACATTGACCATCAGTATAATTCGAAGGCTCCTTAGTCATCCCGCACTCATCACGAGAGCCACGAATGGCTTTAGTTAACCTTATTGTTGCCCCAAATACGAATTTGATGACAGTAAAATGCGTATGCATGTTTTTATTCAGAATGTACTCTGTGGTTTTGCTGACGCAGCAGTGTTCGCTGAGGTCAGACGACGCATAGTTTTACCCCACAGCATGCGTGCTGAGCGTTTATGTACGCCAATCGCCGTCCACCTTTACTCTTTCTAGAGTCTGTGGTTCTCTCCTACGGATGTAATGTCCCGTTAGCTAGCTGGGCGTGTATGCTTCGGTTATCATCACGTTGCTGCTCCGTATTACAGCTAGTTGTAATTCCAGCTCATTCTATACTTATGAGGTGCAAGCGGCTGCATGCTAATGCTACCTGATAACAATTAATCAGTAGAAATCCTCTTGCTATATACCATGAAAATTAAAAACCAGTTTGGGCCCAGCTGACAGATTTTTTTTCACTCTGATGTGCTTATGTCACCCTCTGATCTAATCTTGCCCAGGGTAGTGAACCAATACTGCCCATATTAAAAAGACCCCATATAGTACAGACACACCTATTGTGGCAAAATACCAGTATAGGTATCTGGTGAGGTTGTATTTCTGGCTGTAAGCTTGAAATAATTTTATCCTCGTTCTCTTAGGTAAAGATCACGTGTGTCGCTTCGTCGGATGCGGCCGCAACGACCGCTTCAACTACGTGGTGATGGAGCTTCAGGTCAGTGTTGGTGGAGGGATACACCACAGAGTCAGCCATGGAGCAATGTCACATGCCTTCACTCCAAATATAAAAACAGCAGCTTCTTTCTTTTATTTGTTTTTACAATGTGGAAAAATGTGACGTCTACCGGCTTGAAAACTGCAGGTCTAATATGAGCTGCCTGTGTCGTAAATAGAAAATACGAGGGACTTTGCTTCACAGTAAAATCCGAACCATCTGGTTCCTGACACGGACACTGGCAGGGATGTGGAGATACTGTGGCAAACCACACACACACGGAGTTAATTTCCTGGCAAAACGTTCGTACACGCATAAATCCTTGAAATGTCACACACTAAAATCTGTCTAATCAAAAGTTTCCGGTACAGTACAATCAAAACCATGCTGGGAAATACACCACCACAAGAAAGACACATTTTGTATCTTTTAGATGAGTTTGTCCAATAAGGACACAAAAGTGAACCTCGTTCAGTCATTAGTAAAAATGGGGTGAAAAGTTCTCAGTGGGTAATATTTTCCCTTCGCAATAACTTCCACACTCAAGAGTGTTGTAAGTGGGACTTACTTGGCACTCAAGTCAGAAAAAGATTGTCTTTTGGAGTCTATCGCAGGTCATGACAGGTCGAGAAAAAAATTGGCCCAATTCAGTCTAACTGATTACTCAGTTCACCTCTACCTTTTTATGATTTTTTGGAAACAACAGCAAACCATACTGAGAGAGAACAATAGCTCGCTGTGCTCAGTTATATGTCCACTAATGTCATCCAACTCATCTAACGTGACTCTAGGTTTGCCCATAAGGAGTCTCTTTGCTCTGATCTTGGTTTGACTTTGCGCTGACACCTGAGATGCATCACGCACATCCCCCGGCTGCATGTTACCCGTGTCTGGGAGTTGTTTACAGAAAAGTGAGCCAAATAAATATTTCAGAAAAGTCTAAAAATACAGCTTCTCATGAATAATTTATTTACTAACCTGCAAACTACACACTGGAGGGTGTTAAGCAGAAACAGTTATCTTGGAAAAACCGCAGCTGAGCATCCGACCAGATAAGCCCATTAGCCTACTCATGGTCCTAAACATAATAGGCAGTTTTTGCTTTTAGTGATCTAATTTTTATTTATTTATTTATTTTTGTTGCGATTTAAATCTATATATCCATAGGGATTGTTCTGGTACTGGAGCGGCTGCTGTGAAGTTTCCTTTCTGTAGCATCACCTGATATGTGAAGGCCGTAGGGGTCAGAGTCGTCTTTCAAACCTGCCGTTGGACTAACATGTAACCCGTGCGGTCTTTCAGGGTCGAAACCTGGCAGATTTGAGGAGAAGCATGCCTCGGGGAACGTTCAGCATCAGCACCACCCTGCGTCTGGGGCGCCAGATCCTAGAGGCTATAGAGAGCATCCACTCTGTCGGATTTTTGCATCGGGACATCAAACCGGTGCGTTGCAAAATCCTGGGAGCAGTTTGTCTCCTGTGACCTATTGTTGTATCCTTATAGTCTACGGCAGGGGGGTACAAATATTTTGCCACATGGGCCAGATTCATCAAGTCGGAAACAACTTGATGGCCAAAAAAAAATTTTATTTTATCTATTTAATAATAAATTAAAAATAAAATACTTTAATTAAACGAATAAAGTAGTTGGACATAATAAACTACACAGATAGTTATAAATTCTGCACTTTTTACCTCCTCATGTCTGAACTCTTTCTATTTCAGTCCAACTTTGCCATGGGCCGCTTCCCCAGCACCTGTCGGACTTGCTACATGCTGGACTTTGGCTTGGCTCGTCAGTTCACCAATTCCTGTCAGGAGGTCCGCCCTGTAAGTGGACTCCTCTCTTGCTGTCTGTTTATTGATCATAAGGCTGTAGATCAAATTTCTGTATCAATATCATTGGTCAGACAAAAAAAAAAAAAACAGACAAAAAAAACATCTACCACATTTTTGCTGCATTTAGTTTTGAAGCTTGTATCTTAACTGTTTTATTGTTTTGCTTAAAAGTTTTCTGATTTCATGCTGGCTATAAATATTTAAACTATTTTAAAAAGATAGTAAACATGGGGATTATTAGTTGAACTCTGTATGTCTTTGTTGGTTTTTTTTCTACAGTAGATGTTTAATAAACAAGGTTGAAAATGAAAACTGTGCTGTATATAACAGAAAGTAGTTCAAGTACAGTACTTAGTGTTAAAAAGAATGTATTTTATTAGATATCTATTTTCATTGATTTATGCATTCAAGTTTATTGCATAAAGTTTGTTTTTTGTTGTTTTTTTTTCAAAGTTTTTCCAAATCTAGGTTTGATCTAGTCTCTAACACATTCTAGAGGTTTTTTTTCTATGAATTTAATTGCCATATGTTATTTGTTAGCCTCGTCCAGTCGCAGGGTTCAGGGGGACAGTTCGCTACGCCTCTGTGAATGCGCACAAGAACAAGGTCAGTGTTTGTCCAAAGAGGTTTAATATGTGGATTTATAGTACTGTGCCTTACAAAAGCGTTTGCACTCCTTCTGTCATGTTTCAACCAGAAACTTCCAAGCAATTTGTTAGGCTTGAATCTAGCAACACAACGAAATGCACAAATGTGAAGCTGAAGGTGAAGCTTACATGGTTCTATAAAGAAAACTCTGTTTGCATTTGTATGAAGATTTCACCTACAATACGAGTGAAATTTAGGTATGAGGCTAATTAGCGATGTCAGGCACATGAAGCGTAAAAAGGATTTTCTAGCCTCAAGTAAAGTGTGTGATTTTATTGATGCTGCTGTTGCTCAAATGTACGCAACAACATCTTCTCAATTTTTTCGTCGTCACGATGAAATATAAACTCAATGTTCATTTAATTCTGCAGGAGATGGGTCGTCATGACGACCTGTGGTCTCTCTTCTACATGTTGGTGGAGTTTTTGGTCGGGCAGTTGCCGTGGAGGAAGATTAAAGACAAGGTGAGGCTACTCTCAAATCAAAAACTCGTACAGATCACCTTGAGTGATGAAATACACCAAAGAGTAAAAATCTGTTTAATCTCAGGAACACGTGGGGAAGCTGAAGGAGACTTACGACCATCGCCTGATGCTCAAACACCTGCCGGCAGAGTTTGGTGTATTCTTGGAACACATTTCCAGCCTTGACTATTACACCAAGCCTGACTACCAGGTCGATATTCGAAAAGCTCTGATGGATTTTCCTGAATGAAAAATTCAGACAACAAGGTAGATCACGCATTTGTGTGTCATTCCAGCTGTTGATGTCGGTGTTTGACAACAGCATGAAAACCTACAACGTTGTTGAAAATGACCCTTACGACTGGGAGCGAACCAGCACAGATGGCACTCTGACGATCAGCGCCAGCGCCACAACACCGCAGCATCACACCCGACTCACTCCCGCGCAGATGGGGTACGAGGCCAAAATCCCTCGCCGATCTCTGCAGAGTGTGCGCCAGCCGGCCTTTTTTAAGGTTTTACGGTATTTTAACAGCGTGTGCACATTTCGTTGCTGCAGGATAGTGAATGCCTCTCTGATCCCCGGCGACCTGCTGAGGGAGAACACAGACGAGGTTCTGCAGGACGAGCAGCTCAGCGACGTGGAGAACAACCCCGGTCCCGACCGCGTGCCGGGCTCCCCCCACCACCAGCATCGCAACCAGGAGGCCGACGTCTGGGAAGAGCTGGACCGAAACCGGAACCGGATCAGGACGGGACACTGGAAGGTTGGGCTACACGCGGTGCCTTGCAAGGGGGCTCTTACAGTTTGTTTTCAGTGCATTTCGTTTTATAGAGCAATGCAAAGTAGCACATTATTGTGAAGTGGAAAGAGAACGATGTGTGTGTTTTTTAAAGTGTTATTTTTTTTTTTTTGTTTTTACAGATTAAAATCTGTCACAGAAAAAGAGGCTAAATACAAATGCACTCCATACTTGAAACAGTATACCCTTTATCATCATTATTTTCTTATGAAAGTTCCAATAAATAAAGCCAAGTTTTGAGGTTGTAACATGGCAAAATGTAGAAAAATTAAAGGAGAATAAATATTTTTGCGAGGATTTGCAGCAGCTTATTCAAATGTAACCCTATCACAATACGCAATTAATCAATTAATAACATGATAAATTAAAATGAGCTCCATAACTTCCATTCTGATGGTTAATAGTTTTTGAAGAGCAATTGTGTTTACAGAGACGTCATAATCCACTTTATTTATTATTTCGGTTGTGTGTTGTTTTTCAGTTTTATTTATTGTTTTTGGTTGTTACCTTCTATTTTGGCTATTTAAAATGTCTACCAGTTCCAGTGTGAAGAGCCCTTTTACAAAATTCAAGTTTATTGGTCTTTTAGAGGACAAACGTGCATTATTATTCCATAATCAATAAGATGCTTCTAAATGGTCCTAAATTAACAATAGTATCATTTATTACAATAATTTCAGGGGCAGCTTATCATCCAGCATAGTCACAGACCTACACAAATGTCGAATTTGAAATTCGTTCAAAGTCATGAAAGCGTTTCTTGGCTCCACAGGCTGCGGCAGAGGAGGAACAAGGCAACAGCCAGGCCAGACAAGGACACCAGAGCCCCTACGCAGGACCGAGTCTGGGCTCTCCTGTCAAACCACACTCAGAGGCAGTGGCTTCTGATCGGGAGGGCCCTCTGCTGAGAAAGCTCCGCAACATCCACAGCTTAGAGCTGGAGAGGAGGCTGGGCCTGGAGTCAAAGTCCAGCCCAGAGCGTCTCCTGGATAATTGGTAAAGTGTGCCCACAATTCAGCCCTTTATGAGACGTTACACTGCAGAAACACACAATCTTCCCAAGTAGATTTAGACTAGTTTTTGTTTCAAATATCTGAGTACACTTGAAATAAGACAAAACTAACTTGCGAGTAACTTTTGAGCAACTACCGGTTCCACGGGCAGATCTTTTCACTTCTAGGAAAAATGTTATAAGTGACATTATTTGGCAGTGAAACTACTACTTCTTTAATATCAACAATGAGGAATTATTTACTTAAAACAGGCTCCTATATCTTGCTGAAAAGTTCAAAGTTACGTTTGCCATATTCCGAGTGTAGTAAAATACTTGCACTAGAAAGTATACCAAAACTACTCGGTAAGAATTTGTGTTTTTGCAGTGTGTACAAAAACTGACTTTGGGTTAAACCACGACTTGTTTTCATTTTCTTCTTTTTCTTTTTTTTTTTTTTCGTCTGTCCTTTAGTTCAGGGAAACAGCAGTTTGGCGTCCAGCACCAGGGTAAGGAGGCTGCTGTCGTCCCAGCAACTCAGGGTCAAGCTGGGTCCGTCGGGGAGCGCCCCGATCGCGTCTGGCATTACGACGAGGAGTTCCTGTCCGGAGCTGGTTCTCCTAAACCGGCTTCGCCGAGGTCTTTTGAGCAGGGAGAGGGGGCAGCCAGTAGTGGTGGCTTTGTGGCGCTTAATCTGAGCTCTGGGAGGCAGGACATTGACTCAAGAGAGTGGGTAATGGTGGAGAGACCCAGTGGCTCCCCTGGAGCCAAAGCCACAACAAGCCCATCGGAGGAGGATGAGGAGCCGGAGGTGCTCCAACCGGAGGAAGGATCTCCTGGATGGGAAAAAAGAAGCCCAACCCCTAACTCTGGCAAAGCTAAGCAAGAAAGCGCGGCTTCCTCCAAAGGAAGCGTAAAAGTGGACAAGTTGGAGCTCAGTGTGGGCCCCGTGGGGGCTCTGCCTCCTATTACCCCAACCAGCCCAGCTGAAGCTCTGGCTGAGGGAATCCTGACTCAGGTAAGGTCCTTTACTGGAAGGCCACTTCACAACATGCCAAACATGATGATGACTGTAGTCAGCATTTTTACAAGGATAAAAAGCTGCACAGAGTCAGAGTTCTAGGTCTAGAACTTCGATGCTTTTATCATACAACAATCAGTGTCCCACCAGCTGCATCTTGCCGTAGTCTGAAGGTAAATGTTACCGCTTTGTGTTTGCTTGCTCTTTCACCTGTGTACATTTTAGAAACAGATACAACTCAGCCAGAGTGCTTCAATCAGATCACAGCATGGGAAAACAAAAAGAAAAAAAAAAAGAGAGCTTATGATTTTAACGTTCAGTTTCGTTTGGAGTAGTTGTGCACAGCTTTACTTTGTTTGCAGTATTTGTTTGTGTTTTTTTCCTATTTTGCTTCACAAATTAATTTCCAAAGGCTTTTTTGGTTTTCTAAGTTAAATACTTTTGCTGTTTTGCTATTCATATTCTCACAGTAGACAAGTTAGTTCAGTGTTACATTTCTTCTCGATCTATAATTAAATTTTGTAAACTTACAGTGCCTTGCAAAATACTCATACCCCTTCAATTTGCTTCATATTTTGTCACTTTGCAAACACAAACTAAGTATTTGATTCAGATTTGATGCATTACAGCCCTCTTTACACCGATAATGCTATCTCATCATTAAATAGTTTGCTTTTTTTTATAATGTAATCTCAGTCTAAATGCAGATAAGGCCAAACATTGGACACCCAAGCCCATCATCTAAAGCAGTGTTGCCAACCCTGGTCCTCGAGGCTCACTGCCCTGCACGTTTTAGATATTTCTCTGCTTTAATGCGCCTGATTCAGCTGATTGCAGTTCAACAAACACTTGTCAATTGAAATCACCTGTGCTAAAGCAAGGTAACACCTAAAACATGCAGGGCGGTGTGCCTCGAGGACCAGGGTTGGAAACGCTGATCTACAGGATGTAACATGGTGATGGCAGCATCATGCTGTGGGGATGGAATGGAATAAACATATCCTTTTATTAGAGTGGGGAAATTAAGCTGTAGCAGCAGAAACATGAGGTATATAGGTTCACACAAAGATAAAAGCATTAAAATATGTATACTGTGCCGTTATCAGTAGTAGCATGCTCCAATCTAAAGGAATGTGCAACTGAATGGGATCATTTAAAACAAAAGTACAAAATGTGCATTAAAAACAACACTACAATATATAAAAATAAAACAGAAATGTTCAAATAGGCCTGTGGCAACCAGCAATAAGCCAATTAACTGCATGATAAATTAAAACAAACTTCTTGCATGATTGATTATGTTCCTTGTGTTTTACTTACCAAAGACTGAATGACAAATAGCTTCAGTCTTGGTACTTTGGTCTCAACTGGCCCATTTTTTTGATGAACAGTTGTGCTTACAGAGACTTCAGTATTCATTTTATTGGTTGTTTTGGTTGTTTTGTTTATTCATTTTGGACAGTTAAGTTATCTTCCATTTCCAGTGTTAACTGATTTTTAGAAATTAAAGTCGATTCATTTTTGAGAGGACGTACTTGCTTTATTACGCCATTGCCGTTATATTACTTGAAAACGATCTCAAAACAACAGTATTACCGTTTATCGCAGTAAAATTAGTTATTGTGACAGGCCTACATACATACAGCAGTAGAAATGTTATTTAAAATGAGTGAAATTGGCCTGAATCAAAGCATATATATTGACACCACTTAAATTTCTGCTTTGGGGACTTATGAAGATAGTTGTTTGCCATGGATTTTATCTAGTAGTGTCAGACTAAGAGGGGCTGAATACAAATGCATGCCATAATATTTAGATTTTTATTTGTAAAACAAGGGAAAGACAATCTTGCAGTTTTGGACAATCATGTAAAATCCCAATAAAATCCATTCAAGTTTGTGATTTTAAGGCGAGGCAATGGCTCAGGGTTCCATGTATGGAGGCCTCAGTCCTTGACCATTGTCCTTTGCCACACCTTCCCACTTTAGAAAAAACAAAACAAAAAAAAAATGTTTGTGTTTTTAATGGGACTGACTGCATAGAAGTACTTTTGCAAGACACTGTAAGAACTTACTGGCATTTCTCCTTACCTTCTACAAGCAGAACTACCGTCTTTCATTTAAATAAATGCAGACCCCATTTATCTAAAGTTCCTACCTCACCTCCTACATCCTCTACCAGTTTTGATTAAAGCAACTCCTTGTGGCGCTCCCTGCCAGAGCAGCTTGTCTCTTCCACCTCACACCACCTCCACCTCCATCTTCACACACCCTCATCAATCTCACAGTCCCTCCTCTTTCCAACCCCCCCACATCCCCCGATCCCCTCCCCTCTCTTAGTTCCCCACCTCTCCTCCGTCTCTACCCGAGGAGGTCTTGGCGCGGACGTCCAGCCCCATCCCGCTGCGCTCTCCCAGCCCTCACACCCTCCTCACCACGCTGTCGGACCCGCTGCACCTGCGCCAGTCAGCGGGCTTGAGGCGCAGCCAGTCCGCCGACCAGCAGCCGCAGCAGGAACTCCCGTCCTCCTCCACCTCCTCCCTCCCTCTGCCAACAAACCCTTCCCCGGGCGCTCGCTCGCCCAGTCGCAGGAAACTGCCGGCCATCCCCGCCGGTGCCGCCAATGCCAAGTTCCCCTCAGTCATACGTATCACCCGAGCCCAGCTTCAGCAGGTGATGAATCTCCCATCACTGTTATCCGTTGAAACAAACGAGCCTCCATTCCGCTTCCTCTCTCTATACACCCGTAGCAACACATTTCTTCTATATATTTTTCTTTCTTGGTTTCTGTCTTCTCCTCTGTTGCTGGTTATTGCTGTGTTTTTTTTTTTGTGTGTGTTCCTTTGGGCTTGGCTTGTTTGTGCAGCTCTCTCTCCCAGATCTATGCAGAGGGGGCATTGTGCAGGACAGATAGAGCATGGGTTCAGATGTGTCCTTGTCATGTGATTAGTAGGATGTGTCTTTGTCTGACTGTGGCATGCCTGTTGGGGAATGTGGAGTCATGACTACAGGTTGCATGATCTCTTTTGTTTCAGATCGTCTTTGTCCTCTCTATCTTCCTCTTCCTCTCTCTCTCCCTGTATTTGTTCCTCACCCTCTCTTCGCTGAAGCCCCCTGCGAAGTTGCGTGAACGTTTCCTGTCCTTGCCGGTTTAGTACTCACAGCTTGACTGACACTGCCATAGCGCTCGTGTGTTTCGGTCTGATTAATGGGTAGCTATGGTTTTGCATGCCGTTGCTCAACTAATTACCATTTGTTTACCATTTTCTTTTATTAATATCAAATTCCTCTCCGTTCAACACATCTGCATCTGGCTCTTGCTGCGGATCTACAGCACAACTCCACATGTTGTGGTCTACCAGCAACAGACCTTTTTATATTATAAGCAATTTATTCCCATTTTTAGCATTACGTTTGGTTGAGTAACACCTGTTTTTGCTTTTTCCCTTCCCCCCTCTTTTCTCGTCCACCTCCCTTCCCCATCCAGCTGACAGCTCAGCGTCCTTCAGGTCTGTCCTCGCAGTCGGGATCAGACAGTGCTCCACAGTGCCTCCTGCTGGAGAGGCGTGGTGATGCTGAAGGTGAGATTCAGCAGATCAACTCCCTGCAGGAACATGCGCCCACCCATCCGGGGACGCCGACGGACCCGCTGGCTGAAACGTTGGCAAATGGGAACATTCACGCCAAAGCTCAAAGCCCCGTGCTAAGCCGCGCATCTTCACCTCGCTCCCCCCGGTCCCCCCACTCGCCTCCTCAGTTCTCTCCTCGCAGCCCGCTTTTTGCCAATGACTGCGTCTCTCCGCCTTGTAATGGCCAAGCTGCTGGAGAGCTCTTGAAACATAAAGACCCCAACAATGACGCCACCCCGACCCCATGTGCGATGGAGGCACAGACTAGGGAGGAAGACAGGGGAAATGTGACTCTTACCCCCTCCTGTTCCACGTCTGCTGCCCCCCGCAAGGACCCCAGCCGCAGGCAAAGTCGCATCCCCGTGCTTGAGCCCTCCAGCCTGCTCGAGCTCCCCCCTCCGGGGTCTGCCAAGGAGAAACTTTTACAGAAAAAAGCCAGCCACCACGGTTCCATCCCCTCTCCCACCGCCTCCCCATCCCTTTCTGACCGCCGCGGTGCTGCCGTAGCCTCCCTCGTCAGGGACCCGCTGTCGTCCGCCTCCGACCGCTCTCAGGACGAGGACTCCCTCGTCGGCTCCCGCTCCGACCGCCAGGGGGACGAGGGTCTGTCCTTGTCCTCCTCCTCCAGCCCCCTCTCTAGGAAGAGCAGGATTCCTCGTCCTGTTCACTCGGCCGCCTCCGCAGAGCAGCTGACCGCCCAGTTCCTGCCACGCCCGCCCCCGGGAAAACCACCTTGTCGCGCCCAAGTGGAGGGCAGGTAACGTCCACTTTCAGATTTCAATGGCCCAATGTACACTGCCTTACGAAAGAAATTATATTGTTTTATTGTGAAGCGGAAGGAAACGCTTTTTTTTTTTTTTTTTACTGTTGCAAAGAGAAGTACAGCATGCAGTTTTATTGAGCCCCCTTTACTTTACTCAAGGTAGAATCGAGTATTCCTAAATAAAATATAATGTGTTAGGGTAAAATATAATGTGGCTGATTAATTGTATTAATCGTGATTAATCGATTATTGAAATAATGGTCAACTATTATAGTAATTGATTGATTGTTAACAGTACACAGGCCTGTCACAATAACAAATTTTGCCAGACAATCACTTGTCTCAAAAATTATTGCGATAAACTATTATATTGTTGTTTTTGAAACCATTTTCAAGTAACATAATTTAATGGCATAAAAATGCAAGAACACATTCCCAAATATCATTAAATTGTAAGGTCTAATGAACATTTAAAAATGACAAGAACTACATCCAGGCAGTAATTAACCCAAATATCTACATTGTGCAATTAAGATAAAAAATAAAAAGCCTTTGTATGTAACTGTTTTACCCAGAATTCATCAAATTCTGCAAAAATCAAATCTATTCTTAAGCACATTTTAATGTCCAATTACTAATTGTTTATTCGAGAAAATAATCAATAGATCAGCTCTACACTGCATTGATTATAAGTCGAGCAGAAATGGCTGAGCTTCTCACGCGCTTCAGCTTCAGATACATCCTTTGCTACAAATGATCAAGCATTCACTTAAGGAATGCTGTTATTTTATTCTCTGCAATGAATTGGAATATTTTCTTATTTGCATCCTTTAATGTATTTCTGTTATTGAATAAAAGAGGCTTAAGTAGTTCAATGAAAAATCTGTAGACTGCACCATTTTTTAATCTAGTCAGTTGATTAATTGTCAGAATAATTGATAAATTATATAATTTTTTTATATGCATATGTCCTTCACCTTGTTTATCTTCCCGTGTAGACTCAGGCGCTACCGCATCCGGGCCGGCAGCACCAGCGACTCGGATCTCCTGTCATGTATCGCTCAGCTGATGCATGGCTCCCGCGGCTCCCCCCTGCACCACCGCTCCCCGGCGCAGCACGGGGCCTCCAGGATGGGCGTCTGCAGCCTGACCAGCTCCCCGCATCACCACCATCACCATAACCACCACCATCGCAGCTCCAGCGCCTCGCCGCGCAGCTCCTCCTCGCTGCAGCGCTCCGTCAGCTCCTCGCCGTCCCGCCACGAGCACCGAGGCGGAGGGGTCGGGAGCTGCTTGGGCCGGAGCCACTCACCGCCCAGCTTCTCGGGGTCGCCGCCTCCACGTCGCTTCTATCTCCACCACCAGGAGACGTGTTGCAGTCGGCAGGCGCGCACGAGCCCACTCCACCTGTCCCGGGGAAAGGGCTGCAGCCGAGAGGGCAAGTGCTCCAGCAAGCTGAGCAGATAATTTCGCACTGGATTGTATCACCATAGCAAAGGACGTGAGGATTCCAGTGATGATAGGATAGACGTCAGTCGGAAAATAAGCCTGAGTCTTCCTGTTCAGTCAGCAAAACACCTAGTTCCTCTTCTCTATTATTAGTTCCAGACCTCCTTCTCTTCCAAGCGTTCCCCTCCTCCCGTGTTTGCACACAGGGTTTGTCTGACCTTTCAGATGTTTTGACTACTTGGTAACTTAAATATCACCTTTCGTTTCAATTTCATCTTTCAAACTGAGCCTCGCAGGTATAACTAGCAAGAAAAATAAAAAGTCTGCATCCGGATACTCATTTTACTAAAACTGTGTCTTTATCATGCTGCGGGGAGTAATATAATATACAACAATAGCTACGTTGAGCCTTTAACTTTGACCTATCCTGTACATTGACATACACCGATCAGGCATAACATAACCACCCACAGGTAATGGGGCAACTTTGACTGAGTAGGATAGTTGTAAGGAGCAAGTGAATATTTTCTCCTCAAAGCTGAAAAACTGTGAGGATTTGTGTGAGTTTGACAAGAGCCGAGTTGTTCTGGGTCAGTATCTCTAAAGCTGCCGGTATTTTAGGTCGATCCCTGTCTGCAGTGGTTGGTATCAATTAAAAGTGGTCCAAAGAGGGAGCAATAGTGGGTCGGCGAAGTTGATCGGTATAAGCTAACGCATCGGGGTGGATCTGTGGTCCGACCAAACAAGTGAAATACTCCAGCTCGATTGCTTAAGAAAACTGCCATTTCTAATAGAAAAGTTTCACAACACGCAGCGCATCACAGTTTGTTGCGCGTGCGGCTGCATGCACCACCCTCCTCAGCATGACGCAGACCCCCCCGTCCCCCCACCCTGTTCACTGCTGCACATGCCAGGTGAGCATCTGAACTGTGACCCAAAGCAGTGAAAAGAATTTTGGCCGGTCTGATTAATCATCTTTTCTTTTAGATCAAATGGAGAAAATGTGTAAACCGGCGGAATATGTGTGATATGGGCAGTTGCTCAAGATGGCATTAAAAAAACTGGATGGCACCAGATTAAAAAAAAAACCCAAAAGCTTCTGTGCTGAATAAGTTTCTCTACTGCCTTAATGTGCAGTCGATGGGGAGTTGGCAACCCGTGCCAGCTGCGGAAGGAGACTGAGTAAGGTGGTTTGTGAGGAACTTCACAGGATTTTATTGTGTCCTGGAATCTCAGACTTCCTCCATTTTTATTGGTTGGAGTTTAGCACAGGGTGCCATACAGGCAAGAGCTGCTGCTGCTTAGAAATACATGCGACTAGGAAGCCATGTTAGATGAAGGTAGCCCAGGAGAAGAAGTGTAATGCTTTTGATGATGTTTCATTGGATTTGGTTCCTTTCACCAGGTGGCTGTTGTATTATTGTAGACCATGCTGAACATCCTTTCATGGAACTGATGATCCCTAGTGGGTTTGGCCTCTTTTAGCAGGACATTGTGCCTGATGTTGGAACAAAATTGTTCCAGGAATGCTGTTAGGTTTTGACTTGGCCTCTAACTCCTCCAGACCTCACTGGAATCAAGCCATTTTTGGATGTGGTGAAACCTTTTTGCAACTTACAGGACCTAGAAGGATCCTGGATACCCTACCACACTTTCTGGGGGTTCGGTGGAGTCCAAACCTTGATGGGTCAGAGCTGTTTGGCAGCTGATACCAACCACTTCTACCAGGCAGGTGGTTATAACGTTATGCCTGATTAGGTGTTGGTAGCAGTTTAATCCTTGTTTTCTTTTTTTTTTTTATGCACTTGGGAATTACAGTGTAGCTGATTCCAACTGAATGAGGAATTTGCCTCTGTTCTGCTTTTGGAGGCTGCACGCAGGGTATTATAGTACGTTTTTTGCTAAATGAAGCTATACTTTGTCTAAAGTTGTTTTTATTGAAGTATTTATTGTAAAGCTTCTTCAAACCTCCTTCCACAGACGTGTGACCGTCACTTTAGTTTTAAGTGTTTAATCGGAGGGATCCCTCAGTGGCCCTCTATACAATCAGCCGTGTAAAGTGCGTGACATTGCGCACCGTTTTGTGCCTACTGTGATGCTGTGAGGTTAACTTAGGATCTTTAGGACAGGAATAAGTGGATCGTGTGGTTTTTTTTTTGTGTGTGTTTTTTCCCAAGTGGTCACGGTTGACGTAACCTGAACAGCATAAGGTGCATTACTGGTGAGTAATGCATGGACACGGACGTTTCTCTCAGCATGTGCCTTGGCACTTTGGGCAGCTTAAATATTTACTCTCTTGTGTTTGTGATTTGGGAATAAAAGGCCAAAAAGACTTGTGCCAGCACTTAAAAAGTTGAACCTTTACATTAATCTTCATTTCTATGACCAAGGTAGCAAGATGGGCATTTTGTAGTTTTTGGACAAAGTAGCTCTTACTATTGGGGGGGGGGAGTTTTTAGGTTTCAGGGTTGATGTATATCTTTGTGTCGCTGTTTTTGGCTTTGAACAAAAGCAGCCTAAAAAAAAAAAAAAACACAAAACCCTCTGGTAATATTGAAAATCGAGGCCATATGAACAAGCAATTCACAAAACAAGACAATGCTTTAAACCTCCGTGCATCCTGCAATGAAGACCGTTCCTGGCTGCTGTTTTATCAGTTTTATCTTATCTCCTCCTTCCGGACCCTCCGCTTGTACAATACTGCTAACTTAAGCCTCCGTCAAATCCTACTCTTTGCATGCTGAGAAACCGCAGACACATGAATCAGCTGCTGAGCGTTACATCAAGTGGTATTCTTCTTTTAACCCAATGAGAACATCATTACCTGAATAAGTCAACAGATTTAATTTCTTAGATCCTGTGTCTTTGAGATTCTGGTCCTGATTTGGGTAAATTATGTTGTTGCTTACAGTGTCTTGGAAAAATACTGAAACATCTCCAAGAGTTGTACTCGAGTAAGAACAGCACTTCTTCAAAAATATTTTACTCAAGTAGACGTAAAAAGTAGTCGTCCGAAAATTCACTCAATCAAGAGTAAAAAATATTTTAAATATTTTAAAACCACATCGTCGAATGGTCTGAAACATAAAGTTATGTGGAAGTTTTGGTATTTTAAAAATCTAAATGAAAATAACTCGTATAAATAACATAATTTCAACTTAACAAAACCAGGCCAAAAAAAAAAACATTTTTCCAAATCAATTTCTTTCTATATAAAAACCTATGAAACTTCAACAAAAAACTTTAGGTGCGTGTCTATGTCAGGTGAATGAAGCTTCTTCTTCATTCAGTGAAGTTACTCACAGTATGTAGAGTACCTAGAAAAGTTACACTAATAAAAGAACATACTTCATAATGAAACTACTGAAGAAAGAGTAAAAAGTACAGTGTAGCAAAAATACTCCTAAAAGTTTTTTTTTCTTTGTTTCAAAAAGAAAAAAAAAGTAAATGTACATGTAACTTGTTATTACTACCCAAATCTGGTCATGTTACAATCAAACTGAAATTTATTTTATTGGGGGTTTATGTGATACAACAAAATAGTTCATAATTGTGAGGGGAAAGGGAATGGTACAAGGTTTTCACAATTTCTACAAAAGTTCAGATTGGATGGAGAGTGACTGAACATACACTTTCAAGTCTTACTACAGATTCTCAATTGAGCTTAGGGCTGGACATTGACTAGGCCATTCTACCGTGAATATGATTAGATTTAAATAGTCCATCGTAGCTCTGGTCCATTGTAATGTTGGTCCAGTCTTTTTCAACCTATTCATTGTTCTCCCTTCTGGGCTGCTCTGGATTTAGTTTTATCAACCCACGATCAATGTCCTGATAAAAAAAAAAAAAAAAAGGATCCACACCATCATGATTCACCATGGGAATTGTGCTACAATGGTGCATTACATTTGGATTTTATGTGATTTTATTTGGCCTGCATTTGTATTCAAATATGTTTTGAAACATTTGACTAACGGCGGAAAGGTTCTACTAGCATGCATATTTTTTGCAAGGCACTGTACATGATGCTGGTTTTAGTAGTGCATTCCACTAATCTGATGCACAAAATGGAGGAGATTGTAGTCCTATGAGATCCTGTGTGATGCGATGCTGCTATACATAAGGACAAAGACAATAGTGATGTTGCCAAATATTTTGATGGCTCGAGCTGAGATGCGGCTCGTTCGCAGATGTGAAATGGTCCTGCTTCTTTCGACTCGCGCAGATTAGTCTCACCGAGCAGCTCTGATGACTCACCCCGAAGGCGGACAGCGTTCAGTCAGAACAGCCTTAATGCCTCTTCCCTGCCCCTCTGTATATATAGCGAGGGATGACTGAGCCTTGTCTGTGCTGGAGATCGTTTCACCACTAGAGCAAAAACGGAGTATTCCTTTCTTCTCTCCTGTCCGTACGTGCTACCGTTCCTCGGAGAGTCAGGAAAAAAAAAAAAAAAAAGCAAGCAAACTTTTGTGTGCAAAACCACCCTGAAATGTACCTGTATTCCACAAATTAAATAAGAAAAACTTGGGAGCTGATCAATCTCCATGGCGTGTGTTTGTAGTGATTTTTATTTATTTATTTTTTTATTATCTTTTACATCCAATCTGCGAACTGTCCCGCGTCGACTCGCAGACATCGAATACCCTCAGCTTTTAAAATTCATTACGCAGACTTTTAATAAATACCTGTAAGATACTCAAAGTCATATTTAAATTAAAAAAAAAAAATCAGTGTTGTAAAAAAAAACCCCAATAACTTATATGCTTCAATGAGAGGAAGGAACAGATGCTAAACAATGCTGCTGGTTTTCTATGATAATCAGATTTCTTCATGGTTTTTATTATTAATGCACAGAAGTGGTGTGTATAGTCGTAGTGTTAGTGTTTCTGTCCAAGTTAGATTTCCTTTGTCACTTTTGAAAGTGACTCGCAGGTAGAAAGGTGTTTTTTGTGTGTGTGCGTGTGTGGGGGTGTGTGTGCGTGTGTGTGTGTGTGTGTGTTAGTGATTCCTTCTACACACAGACCAAAAGAACAGACTGATCTGTTCTGGTTTTTGTTTTCTTCTTCAAAAGTGAGATAAAATAAAAACACTGTTCATGCCACAACATTAGGATACTTGTCAATGACTTATGGATGCTTGACTTGAATTTATTTATTGTGACATTAGCCTCAACTTTATTTTAATTTCAAAAATCATGATTTAAAAAAAAAAAAACGTTTAATATGCTTTTTTGCTGTAGCATATGTCATTGTTTTTGAAATGTCACTGTACAGCTTCAAGGAAGGAATGTAACAAGTTGGAGTTTCGCATTGTATATACCTGTAATTATTTATGTTTGATATTTTATTTGTATCATATAAATGCCTTGTACAGTGTTTCTTTAATTTTGTTTTTATTTTAGAATTATTTTGTATTTTATTTTTATAAACTGGTTATGAATAAAATACTCATTCCGCATGCAGACAGAACTGACATATTCCTGTTTAGGATTCTTGGCGCTAGATGAAGAAATAATTTATACGACCCTGCTCATGCTGTGTAAAATGTAAATAAAAACCTTACAGTAAACCATTGGACCCGATGTTAAATTACAGTGGCAGTTTTGGGTTTTGCTTTTTAACCACCTACAAGTTAAGGAAATCTCAAAACACTACACAACAATCTTAACATATGCAATCACATCAAACTGTCCAGTCCAGTTCATTCTATATAATTCAACCCAATACAGTCAGATTCACATTCACACACAGTTAAACAGTTCCATGCAAGTATATTATACACCACAATCTGAATCAATAGACTGTGAAATTCGACTAAGCAGCATAAGGAAACAGATTGAATTGGACCTTTGTTTTGCAGCAGTACATCAAGCGAGAATTGGGCGAACCTGATCAGAACCAGGCCCGGGGTGGGCCCATAATACATTTTTAAAAAGTTTAAAACTAAAAACGTCTTTTTTTTTTTAAACGAATGTAAACGTTTGGTATTTCATTCTGAAAAAAAATGTATAAAAAATAAAGTAAACTTTAAAAAATATTTTTGTTTCTAGTCTTTCGTAAAATAATCATGTTTGACTTCTATTTTTGTTATTTTTAGGGTTTTGCAGCCTTACTTGCAGTACTTCTATTGCTACCTCGAAACTACGGAAGCCCATTTCAGTCCAATCGAGCTTTGTTTAGCACATTAGGGCCTAAAGCATAGACATAGAAGTCTAGACGGTACACGAAGACACGAATCATATGTCAGCGTTGTCGCCAAGTTTTTAGTGCTATTTATGTAAACAAACAAATATACAAACGTATATACTTATATAAATAATGAAAGCCTCGATGGTATCATTAATAATACCAAATTTCAAATTAAGAAAAAAAATATTAAATATTCAAATAAATTATTAACTCACACTATCTAAAATAGAGAATAAAAATTAATCTGGAATAATATAACGAAACTTCTGTATGTCTTTTACTCGCAAAATCTTGTTTTAATTTAGTTATTCCTCTCAAATATAAATTTGCCTATCACAACATGGCGACCCTAATCACGCATCACAACAAACCCAGTGCAGCGTCTACTCTCATACGTCTACGGCTGTCAAGCCTCCACCTTAACAGTACGCCTGCGCGCACGACGACCCCGCCTTCTTCTTGTGTCCCTCAGCCGCGCAACCCAGAATGGCGGCTCTTTTGGAATCTGTTTTGTTGCGGAAAGTGGACGTGGATAAGGTTATTGACTGGCTGAAAAGCGTCCAGGTAGGTCTGAAACAGTTAATACTTGTATCGTAGCAACGCTGGCTTCGCTTATGTCCTAACACGGGGCGCCGTGTGAGATGTCACAGCCCGCAAGTTATTGTAAACAAAACTTTTCGCTGCGGAGCTAGCTAGTCTCTATAGCTGTGGTGCGGATAAGCCAGCCAAGATGTTCTCTTCTTCCATTTGCTTCAAAGAAACTCTTCACGGTAAAACGAAGCGAACCCTACCCGCTCCTCTCGGTATTGCTGTATTTACTTGTGAATAGGGGCAAGCACGCAAGTAAACAAATGTTAGCTGGGGTATCGCGAGCTGGGTCAAGTAAAGTTGTTTACAGTTAGTTTCGTCTTTGTCTCTCGTCAACAGGAGGGCGAAAAGCTGTCGTTCAGCGAACCTCAGCTGGCCGTTCAGAAACAAGAGTTTGTCCCTTTCCTCTTAAACTTCCTGCGAGAGCAGAGCAGCGACGCTCTGACTAATGGTCCTGCAACACCAGCCAAGACCCCCAGCCGCCCCAGACTCCCCGCACAGACTCAGGGCTTCTCCGACAAGACATCATGCGGGTCTGCAGGGAGCGGACTTGGATCTCGCAGTGCCAGTCGCGTGCAGCTGTTCTCTCCCGCTACCTCTGCGTCGCCTGGAAACGAGTCGGATGCTGTTGGTCAGTCAGGTCTAAGTGGAGTCAGTTCCTTCGGCAGCCCCCCCTGGTCTACAGGGTGGAGTCCTGCCTCCAGGCCGTCGGGCTCTGAGCGCAAGCATGCCCAGAAAGTGTGCCTCGGTGACTACATGGTTTCTCCCCCGGAGCTGCAGAGCAGCACCAGCTCCCAGACACACAAAGGGCGCAAGAAGAGTGCTGGCAGCACACCGGTCGGAGGGCAAATAAGACACGGAGGCGGGCGTGCAGGCCCTCCGAGCGATGAGGCCGGTGGGAGGCGATCAGCGAGAGGCGGAGGGCATGGCAGGATGAGCGAGCAGGTTTCACCTTCAACTCCGGCTCATCTCAACTTCAACAACTTGGAAGACTTCCCTCCAGTCGGGTCGTCTCCCGTTTCCTCCGGGTGAGTTAAACGCTTCTCCCCGAAAACTTAAAACCGTCATTTAGGTTTGAATATGTCTCACAGCTTCTGTTACCTTCCCAGGAAGTCCAAGCCGTCCAGAAGAATAAACCCCACGCCGGTCAGCGCAGACCGGCCTCACTCTAAACCAAAGACGTGTTTCACATCCACACCTCTCCAGAAGGCTTCCAGCCCTCCTCCACTGGGAGTGGAGCCGCTTGAGGGATTGGCAGCAGTAGGGAGTCCCATGAGCCTCAAGGAGGAGAGAGAATTACTCAAAAGGGAAAAGTAAGCTCACAAGTGTAGTAGTGGTGTTCAAATACAAAGGATAAAGTAGGTGTGTTTTGTTACTTTGACATCTGACCTTCCTATTGTAGTAGTACTTCAAAAGTTGACACACCGGGTGAACTTTTTCCTAGTTTGTCTGATTATGACGGCGGACTTTTGTTGTTATTGGTATTTTATATGCATATTTATTCAGCCGCCTTTTGCTGCTGTTGTATCCATCCATCCAACTCTGAAGGGTTGTCTAAGCATTTTTATCAATTCAAAAATACTTGTGGGCCAAAAGCAAAAATCTGTTTTTAAAACTAAAATCACCAAAAAAAATGAACGGAACAGAACATGAGCTGTTTTAATTTTAAAACATTCAGATTTTTTTTTGTAGGAATGGATTCATAGGTCCCAAACTTCAAATGGGTTTTGCACGTTTTTTGCTTATTATTTGGAAAAATATTTTTTTTTGTTCTCGGCAATAAAAACGGGATATAGTTCAGTCTTCCTGTGAAAACACTCTCTGCATTTACTCTAGTCTTACTACAGTAATTAAAAGCAGATTTGTTTTCACCAAAGTGTACCTCAGAGCATCAATATGTAGTCAATATGTAGATGACGCACTTTTAATTTGCTATGAAAATAGAGTAAAAACAGAAATTTATCTTTTGGAAAAGATGATCAGATGTTTCATCTGACATTTTTTTAGGATGTTAGCACAAACTTGTGAAGCCTTTGCAGAATATTTGGCGAAGTCTGACTTTTTTTTTCCCCCACTGGATTTACTTATAGAAAACAAATGCACTGCACATTTTCTTACATTTTTTTCTTTGATTAGATGTTAAAAGAAACTTGCATCTTTTTCTATCCACATCCATTTCATTAGTCTGTAACATAGAATCTTAAAAAAATTTTTTATTGTGGTTGCAACATGACAAAACATGAAGAAGTTCAAGTTGTAGGAGTTACAAAGCACTGCATTTATTAGTTATGACTCGTTAAATGGCGTTTTGTTAAAATGTTTCTGTTTGTAGGACAAAGCTAGCCCAGCAGGTCGCCTCCCTTCCTCCCCCCTCTCTGGATCTCTGTACTCCTACCAAGACAGGAACTGGGGCAGAGTCCAAAGTGACCCCCGACCCCCAGACGACGTGTCCCGAACCATCCAAAGTCACCTTCTCCGCAGACCTGGATGTTTTGGCCGAGCTGTACTGCACCTGCATTTCAGGTAAATGACCACAGGGTGGCGGTAACGAGCTAAGCATTCGAATTGGTCCTGCTGGAAAATTTTCTGCGCATAATTTATTGTTAAGCATTATACTGGTGTTTTCAAAGGAAATGTGGCTTAACAGATTAAAAGGAATTAAAGTAAATTGACAAATGCTAAGAATGCTGATATGGACGATAAAACAAATAGAAGTTTTTAAGCGTTTCTTCATGTCTTCCCAGAAAGCCTCGTGCCAAACCTTTTCCAGGAGCTTTTCTTTGTGATGCAGTTGTTAACATCCCGGTCTCTTCACACACATAACGATGAAGAGCAGTTGAGTTTGTGTTCGGTAAATTCAGGTGAGAACTACACCTATCGACACAGAGATGAACCAAATGTTGAATCTCTGAAAAATCATTAAACAATTATTAAAATTGTTTTTGTTTAAATTTTTTGAAGATGTCCTGGAAAGATGCTACCTGAGACAAGTACACAATTGTGTGTACTTTGCGGTGAAAGTTTTGGAGAATCAATTTCAGTGAGTATTTATTTTTGTTTTTCAATGTGTTACTATCTGCTTAAGTCTTTACATCAAGCACATCCATCAAGTCTGAATCACGTCTAAATACGGAGCTTTTAAATGTTTTTTTTTTTTTTTTTTTTCTTTTTCATTTAATTTCTACAGGTTGGTCGCTCATTTGGACAAGTGCACCTTACGTCTGCTGGCAGAGAACGAACGGGTCGCCTCTTTCTCTCCAGATCTTAAAGATCGCCTCTCTCAGGCTCAGAACAGAAGCACAGCCAAGGTAAGACATGTACTGAACAGCTGCTGGGTATGGTCATATTAAATTGTATCCTGAAGATTCGGCGCTGTTTCACCCAGGCATAAAAAATACAAACGGGACTCTTTCTGTTGCGTAAGTATGTTTTCCATTCAGGGCCGTATTTGTAAAGAGGTGGGATTCATACTCTGTGTTTAAAGGCAAGCAGATTTCCAAACCTAATACGGAGAGAAAATATTGAAAGAAAAGAAAATCGTTTTGACAACTGGTCTTACGAGCATAACTCAAAGGTGAAGATTTTAATTATGTCGTACTTTATGTGTCTATTCTAGCTCTCTCCTTCAGTGTCAACTTTTATCCACTCAGTCCCGTTCCAGCCCGCTACTGACAATCGTTCCAATTTCGGAAGCGACAAGGCCTTCCACACCTTTAAGAAACAGAGGTACATCCCAGCTTTTTTTTAAAAAAAATAATTTATTTTGTAAGCCCAGTTAAAAATGTCCAGACTCTGTAGATCCAACAGCATTTTTCCTTCCTCTCAGAGATATTTTTTATGAAGTGCTTCGAGAATGGGAGGACCTTCATAAGGAGCCCGGCTGGAACTTCGATGCCGCACTTGGAACCAAAATTAGGCAAGTCCAGTCAATTATTGGATTCTTTATGGTCTTTCAGTGAATCAAATCTAATTATTAGGAATGTCTTCATCTGTTTTTTTTTTTTTTTTTTTTTTTTTTTTCTGGTCCCTGCTACGAGTCAGTCAGTAAGGCATTTGCAAATGCAGACAAATAGCTCGTATATCTGTCAAAACTCAGTAGATTTAAAATCCAATAAAATAACACTCTGCATTTCATCTTTATTACGTCCTATTAAACTTGCACACCAATTATGTTCTGAATACACTTGTATCTCTCTTTCTAAGTGCTAAACTAATGACTATAGCATGTTTGCTCTCGGTTTTTATTAGACTTGTTGATGATTCGGCTCAGAACATATTTCACCAAACTGTGGCTAGCCTTTAATACAATTTTGTAAGCCATACACATGAAAAAAGCCGTTATATTTAAAATTTATCTGCACAACTTGCAGAAAATCAGACCATGTAGCAGGAGTTGAGTTTAGTCCGCAATCGTGCCTTAAATGAACCGTCACTAATAATCGGGCCTTAAAAATCGCATTCCATGCTAACGATGTCTCTTCTCCTTCAGAGGAATGATGAGCCAACTGACTTCTGCCGGAAATCACTCTCACTTTGCTCGTCTGTTTTTGAAACAGCTTGTTCAGGTAGACCAGTGCCTCATAAAAACTTCAAGATTTTTTGTTGTCTTCCGCCTCATCTTCTGTCCAGCTTGCTTTCTGCAACACCACTAAGCTCTTAAATCTGTCCCCATCACAGATGTGTAAAGGCCCCCGTACGAACACCCTGTCAGTAGATACAACCGACGCTGACCTGCTGGGCATGCTGGGAGCTGATAGCCTGGGTCGTCTCAAGCGTCTGGAGGAGCGTCTCATTCAGCCTCACAGAGTTGTCGGCCCCTGTCCTCCTCCGTCCTTTCCTGGTCACCAGGAGTTCTTCAGGGACTTCATACAGACGGCCAGCTGGTGAGGAAGCACCCTAACACCACCGTCTCTTAAAAAAAAAAACAAAAAAAAAAAAAACAGAAAAAACTCCAGCAGATTTCACATTAAAAGGCTCTATGGAATAATGGGTGAATGAACAAATTCCAAAACTTTACAGATTAAATATAAAAAAAAAAATGTAAAAAATTGATAGGATTTTACCAGATCTTGGATAAACCGAGTTTCATCCACAACCTATTTTAAGTCTTTACTCCTATTTTCGTTACATTTGAATTGTAATAATGGTCAAATTCGACTAAGATAATGAAATAATGTTTTGTTTTTGTTTTTTTTCCCCTAAATTTACAAGGATTTTTTTTCCTAATTGTCTGTCTTGGCTCTCAGCTGCCAGATGAACCAGCACCTCCAGGACAGCCTGTGCCAGCAGCTCCTCCATCTGGATGAGGTGTCCATCCTGCGTCCTTCTGCGTCCGTCGGGGAGGGAGAGGAGGAAGAGGATGGCGATATGGAGCAACAGGTACCCCATTTATGATCTTTCTTTACAAACGCCTAGTGCTTTCTGCAGAATGTTTCCAGCCTGTACTTGGCTCTCTTTTCAGGATGAGAAGCAGCGGTTTTCCTCTGTGCTGCTCCTCGCTCGTCTTCTGGCAAAGTTCCTGGGATTCATCTCCTTTCTCCCGTACCAAACATCAGAGAAACCCTCCCGAGAAATACGGGAAGCATCTGTAGCCCTACGCAGCAAGGTCATTAAAAAGAAATCATGCCTGTAATTTTCAATTAAAAGCCAACGTTAATGAGACTCTTTTGTTTTCCTCCTTTAAGTAGTTTTAACTCAAATGTTTACATTTTTTTTTTGCTGTTGCTATGGATTTCGGGGAAAATGAACATGTTTCCCTCCACAGAGTGTTCAGGTGCTGGATGTTTGTGCTGTCTTGAGTAACAGCGTGAGGAGGCGGCGCACCATTTTGACCGTGCCCTGGCTAGTGGAGTTCCTGTCCATGTTGGACTTCATTGGACCTTTGCTTCTCTGCTACAGGGTGGCTCTGGGGACACTGCTTCTGCTGTACAGGTCTGATTCTCCTCATTTCTAAGTGGTTTTATAGCCCAATTAAAAGGACACCCTGAATAAAAGTTGGCTGCTAAAGTACTGATTTACAGTGATTTTTTACTTATTAGATTTTTTTAATATAAGTTTGAGTTTTAAGTCTTTGCTCCTTTTTTCATTATTTGCAGAAAAATAATCAGAATTTCTGAACATAGTGAGTTTCTTTATATCAAAATGGCATCATAAGTGGTTGTTTTGGTTTTCCAGTTTGTAACAGAACCCACAGATTTGTTTTTTAATCATTAATTAAAAAAAATTGGCAAATATTTGTTACCTAACCTTAGACCTGGCTTGTTAAAAGGGACTTGTGACTCGTAAACTGGGCCGGATTTAAATAGCAGTCGTCACTTGACGTTCTGCTTCGCTCCTGAAAAAAACATCACAAATCACAAGCTTTAATTTAAACACACTGAATCTAATTAAGGATAATCCACTCTGGATTTTACTGCTACAAATGTGTCAGATTTTGACATACAGATGTTCTCAATGGTTCCAGCTGCCAAAACAGTCCTTCACCTCACTACTGGAACTTCAGCACTGATATGTGTTGCTTCGTGACATATGATAATGCCTAATGTTATGAAAATCTAAAAAAGAAAAAAAAAAAAAGAAGAAAAAAAATTGAGCCTGGAAAAGAATTTAACTGAAAACTTGAATTTCCTTCTTTTTTTTTTTCCACTTGTAGGCGGCTGCAGCTGAACCGACACGACGAAATGTGCTACCTAAACAAGCTGCTGCTGGTGTCGGTGTTGGGATGGCTCTTCCAGGTGAGCTGCAACTTGCTGCACCACAAAAGACCATGTTTGTGACTCCGAAAGGTTTCCTTGTAATCTGGAACGGCATGAAATTTGGTTTAGGTGTGTTCCAGATTTAGATAACTGTACAAGGAGAAAACGGTGCAGGTAAATACGCTGGTATGCAACGGGGGTTGGCAGCCTTTACAACCACGAGAGCCAAAAAAAAGCTACATGAAACAAATTAGCTTACTTTAACAAAATTGATTAAATGAATTATTTTTTTTTATAATTGAAAGAAAAACAATTTTATTCTTGATTTTTAGCTTTAAAAATTAAGAAAAGCAAATCAGGAATGTGTAAGACTCCCTTGAAAACTACATCAAAAACGCACATACTTTGCATTTAATAGACTAAAATGTTACTTTGTTAATAATGTATTTATATATTCCTTACACTAGTCTTGGCACACGTGGCTCTGGAGCTGTTAACGGTTGAAAAGAACAAATCCTTTCTCGACACAAGTTTATTGGAAACTTTCTTTCTTTGGCAATTTTCCTCTTTCTCTTCTTTTTTTCTGCTGAATAACACAGTTAAACTCTCGCCTCTGACTTGTGTAGATCCCAGTGATTCCTGAGGACATTTTCTTCACCAGTGAGTTTACTGCACTAGTCAAGGACGAGGGCAGTGCTACAGGTTCTGCTGGACTCGTGAGGAGAAATTTAATTCAGCTTTTATCCAAAATAACAACCACAACAACAAAAAGTTCACGGCCGTATTTAAATGGTTACTTTTAATTTTACTTCACAGGACTGCATTCCGCTGGTCGACCAGCAACTTCTTTATACGTGTTGTCCATTTCTTGGTAAGTGCATTTGTACAAGTCGCCCTTAAAGACTCTTAACAGAGCATTGATGCAAATAAGCTATTTGTATTCAACCCCTTTTACTGTGATACCCCAAAGGAAAATTCTGTGAAATCAACCAGAAGCAGCAGGTTTTCTTTTTCCTTCAGTTCTAAGTTATGACGTAACATGGAAAAGCTCCCCTCCTTTTTCACAAGGCTACTTTATATTTCACAGCAGCAACTTTTCATAGAATAAAGAGGAATTTGGAGTTGAATTTGGTGCCGACGCGAGCCAAGGGAGCGTAACAGCCCAACGTTACAGGAGTGGATTAATGTTCTGCCTTGTTTCCGCCTGTTCAGGTGAGTTTCGCAAGCTCCTAGCAGCTTTCGTGTCGGGCAGCACGGCCAGGAGCGGAGGAATTATCCGCAAGATTACCCCCACTTCTGCTGAGCTCAAGGGCACGCCGACCGCCAACCGATCGCAGCAGAAACTGCAGGTGAATCAGCTGCAAGGAGATTCTGTGCATGCAAAATTGAAAAAAAAGAAAAAAAAAAAGGCATGGAATTGCTTCAAAGTGTTTGAACAAAATGCCTGGATGTGACAGGTGGACCTGGAGCAGGCCTTCTTCCACAATCAGCCTCCGTCGCTGCGCCGCACAGTGGAGTTTGTGGCCGAGAGGGTCGGATCCAACGCTGTCAAGCACATAAAGTTAGTATTGCTGCGAGGGAAAGGGGAGATTTGGTCCGATAGATATTCAATATCACCGAAGTCATTCGACGCCAGATTCACTTTAACTTTGACAATCCTCTATTTTGCTCTGACACGTCCTCTGGCACATCATCATTTCAAATCGGGAACGACTGAATTTAGTGATTAATCGACCCGTGAATGCGGTTCGTTGCCTACCTAAGAGGCTAAAGAACGCTCGTCTGTCTAACATCACCGGCACTTGCAGGCTGCCCTGGTTTCTAAGCGTGTTCCCTGTTTTAACTGTAGATTAAAAAAAAAGAAAAAAGTCTTCTTTTTCCTGTATTTTGCTAATGTTTCACAGGGCTACATTAGTGCAAGAGCTGGTTGAGAGAGGAGAGAAGATGCTACGAGACGGACTGCAGTCGTCAAACGCAAATTCTTCGAAGCTCAATGACTCCATATGTGCTCAGCTGTGTGACGTTGGCTTGGAAGCACTGGCAAAAGCCACCAGGTACAACGGCGTGTTTTACTGAGTGGGGTTGGATGCTGATGCTTGATCAGTTTTCTGTCATTAGTGTCAAAACTCTTGTTAAAGTGGCAGGTTTTTGTGATGCAAACTATAAAACTAAGTCCGCACAGCCTTAAACTGTGTTTTTATTGAGTTATTGTTAATATTTTGTTTTTGTTATTGGTAGAGCACAACCAGTACCGGCCAGAAACTCCTGTAGCTCCTTCTGTGTTGTGTCGTCCCCTCGGCAGCCTGCCTGACTAGTTACCATCTTATTTTTTACACAGTGTTAAGGAAGCATACAGTTTCTGTTCTCTTATTTTTTATGTCTGACATAGTGAGAATATTTTTATCCTTTGCAACTACTCTGAAAGCAACTCGCTTCAGATAAAGGATGCAACTATGAGCTGAGCTTTGTTTCGTTTCATCTTTTCATTTCCACGCCACCAACTGTTGCAGAAACAGGACTCTGGGGCTCCACTGCATTATTTTATGTCACATCGCTGGCATCTTGTATTTGTGGTTATGCGCTTCCATTTTGTTTTGTTTTTTTTAAATGCAGATTTTGCAACGAGAAGAGCCCCGACGCCATACGTATACTCCTCCCTGTTGAAACCACGCCACCGGTAATTGCTGAAATGATTTATTTATTTTTTCTCCAAATTTTGAAAAAAGTGAAATGGCATACAGCACGTCTTATTTGCGTGGACGGATGAACATTTATTGCTTATTGTAGTTTTCAATGTTTGTGAACGTCCTAACACTGACAGGTCCTGACTACGTCTGAAAACATCACCAAACGCCTGGCTGCCGAGAAAGCCTGCAGCTGGCTTTCTGCCAACATCACAGGTAACGGCTCTGTTAAAATTCAGTGCTAATTGCTTCAGATTGTAGCTTCCCTCATATCTGTGTCCACATCCATTTTTATAAAATGTGTTTTTTTTTTTTTTTTAAAAATGAGTGAAATCTCTGGGCATCTCTTTTGCATCAACTTAAATCCGTTACTTAAAACTGGTTGGATTTCTTAATTAAAATCCACCCCGACCCTCGTTTTTTTTTTTTTTTTTTTCTTTTTTCTTTTTAAAGCACTGATCAGGCGTGAGTGGAAGAGCAGGTATGACCGTGTGAAAAAGGCTCTGGGCAGTCCAGTACCTCGGGGCTCTGTGGATGCGGACAGCGCTGTGGTTGAACTGGTCAGGCAGGACCAGATGGATACTCCCAGGAAGAAACAAGAGAGAGCGATGTCCTGCCCTCCGCTTTGTAAACACAACGCTTCCCTCCCCTCAGACGTCCTCATTGAGATTAAGGCATGTCTTTTATCTTTCTGCATGGCGCTCCTCAGCTGCTTTTCAAAAGTATTTACACCCCAAGATGTAAATTTGTTCCTTTTGTCATGGTACGACAACAAACTTAGATTTCTATCACTTTAAATATGAAGCAGTTATAATCGTAATGAAAATCGTCAACTAATTTAGTAATCAGTTAATCATTAGCTGGAGTATACGGATCCAAAAAAAGAAAATTGCTGAAAGAACATGTTCGGAGCAGTAATTAAGCCAAAATTGTACAAAATATATACATTTTGCATTCAAGATAAAAAAAGAAAAAAAAACCTTTGTAAATATGTTCGACCCAAAACTCCTTAAGTGCTACAGTTTTAACTTCAACCAGTTCAAATTATGTAAAAAATTAAAATAAAGTTTCCTATTATACATCTTTTGCTGTCTGATTAGTAATCGGTAATCCAAAATATACATATCAGCCCTACACTGTATTGATGCCAAGTCGAGCAGAAAGGGCTATAAGCATAAAAGTATTCTCTTTTTGCTGCAGATGCACGCTTTGCTACAAATGATGACGAGTACACTAGACGTACGCTACGTTGTTTCATTTTAGGCAATAAAAATTATTTTCTTATTTAAAAAAGGAGCTGAATTATTTGCATTTTTCAATGTACTTTTAGTATTGCATGAAAAATAGATAGAATATTTGCAGAAATGAGATTTTTTTTTATCTGATTAATCATCAGAATAATCGGTGGCTTAATCAATTAATTGATAACCAAAATAATTGCTAAAAACACCGATTGATTACTTCCTTTAAATCTTGAAACGTCATCGAAATTTGACCTCTTTATCGTATAAAGACCGTTGTGTGAGCGGTTTGTTTGTCTCCGACGTAAAAATGAAGATCTGGCAGTCATCTGGAGTTTGTTCCTGACTCAGGAGTTGCTGAGCGTCGCGGTGGGACCCAGAACGGACGAGGAGCTGCCGACCGGCCCGCAACTCAAAACACTGCTTCAAAGACTTGGGAGCACATTAGAGTGCAGAAAGGTAGAGGAGAAACAAACGTGTAACCAAAACCCGTTTGTTTTGGTTACAAAAGACCTTACTTTTTTTTTTTTTCCATTCAGTTCCTAACGGCTGTGTCGGAGCAGATGCTTCAGAACTGTACCGTGCTGCTCGCCTGCAAACTGGGTGAGAGATTTGAAGCAGTAGCCAGGGGCCGTATCATGGAGGCGTAATCTGCACCGCTTAACATATTTCTGCGTTTTCTGCCGTTTGTGTGCGCTTAGTGTCTGGAGAGCTGCCGGTGCGCTCTCCGTCACGGCGTGGCGGGGTTTCTGTGGATCCCGGCGCCGGGTCAGAGCCCCCGGTGTCAGATGTTCTGGAGCAGCTTGCTGAGCTGTGGCAGAGAAGCTGCTGCTCCTCTGCCCCGCTCCATCAGCTCTTCACCCCGCTCACAGTGGCCGCTGTGCTGAAGGCCAGCGACACGGAGGTTTGTTAAACACACTGCGTTCTCATAGCATTTTTTTTTATTTTTTTATTTTTAAAGCTCTTTCAGAGTGTAACATTTGGTTCTGTTAAAATATTTATGCTACCTTTAGAGAGTTCTTATGACTTAGAGTGTTTTGCTCAGGTTTAATCAATGAAACCTTTTCAAGAGGCTTAGTGTGTCCTCTATACATACATCCGAACATATTCCTTTAAATAGATAGGTAACTCTTAGAAGGTCCAGTTGAAATGATGTCGATTCGCATCCATCAACTGGATGTCCACAACTTATTCTCAGAGCGGTCAGATAAAATAGGGACACAAGCTTGCTTTCTTGTTGATTTTAAATTTGATTAAGCTTTCCATTTTTTTAATTTATTATTTTTTTTGTCAAGTAGGTTTGCCAAAGTTATTTGTATTTGACAAATGACAGAGTAATGAGAAAACTCGCATGTGAAAAGTACACAAGTTTCCATAAGCCGATTATTGTGCCTGCAGACGATTTGTGAAAGGCCAGATGATGACGGTTGTGGATGTATTTTAGGGCAGCACCTCAAACAATCACTGCTTCCTGATGTGACGTCATGGAAAAATGAAAGAAACTCAGGTCGGATATCAAAAAGAAATGTGGTCACCTCCACAAATCTGGTTCACCCTCAGTTACTTTTCTTGCAATTTTGTGTGCATCAGCCTCATCAAATAACTAAACAACTTGAAGAGCTGGCTTGACACTTCTACTGTAACTATGCGAATTGGTCAGATAAGACAAACATTGAGCATTTTTAGCAACAAATACTTCAGGGGGGTTTGACTTTGCCCCCCAAAAAAATGCTGTACATGTGAAAAATCATCTCATACCAACAATCCTCTATAGGGGAGAACCCATGATTCTTTTCCTTAGGCCTCATAGTCTAGGCCATTATCTACTATCATAAACCTGAAACTGGTTTGTGACTGCGTCAGGAGATGAATCCAAAATGTAAAGCCATATCAACATGGAAATGGTTTCACTTGATACACAGTCAGTGATCTTCCATAAAAATCTTGGTCTCTAGTTTTGAATCTTATTGAAAACTCAGTGGATTTACATAACCCCTTCCTATTTACCCCCCATGAGGATAAATATTGATCTACTCTATTCCCTTTGTAAATGTCTACTTTATAAATGTACATTTAAAACCAGAAGCTTATTTTATAACATGGGATTTTTTTTTTTTTTTTTGCTCTAATGAATGAAGGTGCTTTAATTAAACATTGGATCACTGTCAAATTTTCATTATAAGTCCATATAATATCCATGTGTCCCGAACACTATCACAGAGTCTCCAGCATGCTCCAGTAATTTGAGTGATTTATCAAATCTGCCTTAGATGTTTGGTTGTATTTTTTGGAGGTTGTTGATTGGACGTGGCGATTGCACTTTGTTTGTCTTTTTAGAAGAAGAACTACCTGTTCCTCGTTAGAAAGCTGGTCGACAAAGGAATATTGAACGAGGAAGAAGTCGAATCGTATTGGAGGAAGCTAACAGACCTGACCTTGCCAGCGGTGAGAGTCCGTTCTTTTTTTTTTTTTTATCAGATTCCTTTGGAAGTCTTTCTTTCCTATCGATTTTGACCAATTTACCCATTTCTTCATCACTTCTCTCTCTTCTGCTTCGTTTCAGGAGCTGATCGAGAACTTCCAGCTTCAGTCTCAGAGCACAAAGCTCTCGCTGCCTCTGGCCGAGATGCAATCGTGCTTAGACATGCTGCAGGTCTCGCACAAGACAATAGAGGGAGCAACCTGACAACAATAACACGCAGTATATTCCACAAACAACTTGTATGCTTTCACCACAGTGTCTTATGTCAAGTCTTTGCATGTTTTCTCCAAGACCATGATTTTTTTTTTTGTTTTCACTTTATCCTTTTAACATTGTCACCTGATGAAGTCATGAAATTATATGCGAAGATTCAAGTAACAAAGACAAATCCCTGTGAGTCAACGCCAGTATTGATGAAACACGTAATGTTTCATTTAAAATTTTAGAAGGACACCATGAGATAAAGCTTAATCAGACTTTTATGTCTTTGGGACTAATACTAGACCAAGAATAAAAATGGTAAATAAAGATAATTATTTTATCACACAAAAGATTTTTGCAATTTAGATGATTGTTTTAAAAACAAACAAAAAAAAAAAGAAATCTGAATGATGTCAGGTCAAGCTGAAAAGTACAAATATTACAGGTTATTAAATGTAAATGCAATTTGAGACAGTTGGTAGCTTAGCACTTTCACGTATTGCCTTTGACCACATAACTAGTGGTTATGAGTTAATTTCATGAATGCATTTACCCGCGTTTGTGATTGCTATTGTTCATGTTGAACGGCGATGTATTTTAAACTGAAAGGTTTAATGTTGGCACAGAATGAAAATATTAATAAAGATGTATTACAGTGTGCAGCAGCTGCAATTAGGCGTCTATGCTTTCTTTTTGTTTTCAATCAGGTCGGGAATAAAAAAAAAATAAAGTTTCATAACTGCTGAGCTTATACACAGACTGGAGTAGTGTGGGATTTGATTTAAGCATTGCAGAGATATGGGAAAAGGAAAATGGGTTATGAGAAAAATATTGGCGTTTTTCTGGCTTTAATCTATCCATCTATGAAACCATCCATCAATTTCTGTCATCCATCCATCCATCCATCCATCATCCACTCATTTGTTTTTCTTCCTTTGAATAAATTCATTGTGAATTCTTGTATTTATACGTTTAAGTTATTGTTATTATTATTTATTATTATTATTATCTTTTAATAAACGACAGAACCCTGGAATTGTAAAGCAGGACAAGTAAATGCTTTTGGCATGTCAAATATCAGGGAAGGAGAGAGACACGCATACAGTAGCTTAGTTTTTCACAAATAACTGTAAGATATTTCCGCCAGATATACTGTCCAAAAACGCAAAACAGTTGGGATTCAAATCCTAACAGACATCTCATGCAGACTGAAATATGGCTTAGAGGGAGGGGTGTTTAGCAGCATCTCGTCCCTCCCCTTCCATGTCTGTCCAGGAGGAAGTTTCAGTTCTCCGTGGAGAGTTTTGGAGAGACGCGGCGGGCGGTTCGACCTACAGCGGGACAGCGATTCAACAGGATGGCTTGAGCTGTGGATTTCCTGACTTTTTCGCTCTACCGCTTTTCCCAAATTAATATTTCACAAAACTCGGTATGGTGACGGCAGGTCCGCTAGTTTCTACCCACTCCGTCCCAGTCAGCTGCTGAGCTGTGCTGAACCAAGGCGGCTGCATCATGGCAAACGTTAAAGTCGCTGTACGGGTCCGTCCTCTCAATGCCCGGTAAGTTAGCTCATTTATTAATGTTTAAAAAAAACCTGCGCCAGATAAATTAGCCTTTTCTAGACTGCTGTAGTTTTCTTCTTTCTGCTTGTGACTGGGTGCAATGAGGGCTGTCAGAGGTGGGAATTCTGTCAGATGTGGAACATTCCTCATAGTATGTATCATTTAGTCCTGCCGTACTTTTTTTTCGTGCGTCGCTTTCGTGAACAACTGTTAAGCTAGCTGGTCAGTTTGTGGTAACAAGTGGCACAGATGCCGAGTAATTACAGCTACTGTCAGTTCACTCATTGTGTTGAATAAGTATGTTTTTGTTGGTCGAGTAGAAATATTAGGACTTTAAGGTTATTAAATTGTATACTTTAAACGGTATCAGTGAAGTAACCAGTGGTTTCAAAGCTAATTGATTTTTATATTGACTAGCTGTTTTTAATATGGGCAAAATGGCCACCAGGTGGAGGGTTCACGCTTAGCTTCTTTGGTGTAAGCGGTTTATGCAAATTTTTATCTTTTTTTTATTAGAACAAAAATGTCATTCTTACTTTTATCAAAATACCTAATAGTTATGTCTACTTAATAAATAGATTTTTTTTTGTATAAAAATGTTAATGTCCCCTTGAACTATGACAAAAGCACTTAAAAAATAAAGTTTTTGGTGTGAACTTAAAATTCGTCCACTGAAGGTCTCAGTTAAACTAAGGCCTAAAGGGTTTCTTTGCTATGTCAATCAATAGATTTTTTTTATTATGTTTGAGTTATACAGCAAAAAAATGTCTGAGGCTGTGAAGTTGCTTTGCTCTCCTTTGGACCTTCTTTGACCTTATCGGGAATATTGGTGCAGGATGTTGAATAAAAAGGTTTCTTAGCAAAGCATGGAGTTTCTTTGAACTCTTGCAGGATTGCTTTGGCTGTAGGCCACCACCGTTCCATAACAAAGCATTAATCCTGCAAAGAAAGTCAGGGTGAGTAATTGTTTGAGTTGGTCGTCCTCCTACTTTGCATAACAAAGGGATGATCTATACCAAAATGTGCAGTGCTCTATAATGCAAATCTGTCCTTCCTGAGTTACTGTATGACTGTGACGTTCTCACTGTTCTCTGCTCTGTTTATGAAGTAAAGGATGTGTAGCCTTCCTTTATATTTTTGCCACTACCACCAACCTTTAGCTGCATTTCTCATTCACAAGTGTGTTACAATTTTTTTTCAGTTGACCAGTAGGACGCCCCCTGGGAATATGGGCAGCGTCTCACATCCATTGAAAAACATGGCAACTCAATTTCTCGTTCGTATCAAAGCAGACTTTTTTTTTTCCTTTTCTTTCTTTCTTTTCTTTTTTTTTTTTTTTTTTTTTTACAATTTAATGTTTTCCACTCAAAGAGTTCTTCTCCGCGCTGTTTAGAGCCTGACATTCAAGGTTGGCGGTTTTGGGTTGGGCCTCTGCTGGAGTTAGCAAAATGAGTTCCACGTGCTGAAGCACAAGGAGAAAACTACCTCCTGGTTTGACCCGGCCTCCCCCACCCCGACCGAACGACCGACAACTGAGATTTTGCGCCGCAGCCGTCATCGCTGCTAGAGAATCCGAGTTCTCTCAGCTTTGTATTGCGTTTGGTTTCCTTTGTGTTGCATCAGTCCAGCTGCTGAAGCACACACAGCTGGGATGATACACACGCACGCACTGGTTCGGAGTGTGCACAGATTTTTTTCTTTCTTCAACTTTGTGGGAACAGCTCAAAGCTGCCTCACCAGTGAAAGTCTCTGAAGAGCACGGGGGTCTGTTTTCATTCGAATTTGAAACTGGTCAGTCGGACTCTTGTTTGGCGATTTCATGGATCACACACACAAAGATTCATTTTGTTTGCTGTCATGTGATGACCTAAGTGAGGGGGAACTCGCCTAAATGTATCTGGACACCCTCTCTGTTATGGGAATCTTAGTAAAAATGGAGAAATTTAAAGCGATTTAAAAATAGTAAATCTGGTAATGATAACGTATGAGCCTACGGGGAAATGTTCTTGTGCCCTTGTCCGGTGTGGAGCTAGAATTGGGAGATGCTGATCCCAGCAGTACCATTCCAACATATTCAACTTGTAGTTCTAATTTGACAAAAATGTATAATGGTTGGACAGCATAAATGCTTTCACAAAGCTCTTGTTTGGCTTCATTTTCTCTCAATTCTAACCAATCTTTCCACTTTCATCAGCATTCATCGTATACACTCGCACCTAAATTACCTCCAGTCATTTACGGTTTCATCTCGTCCACAGGGAGAGCGCCGGTGGAGGAAAGCTAGCCGTTCAGGTGGACGATAAATTAGTCCGGATCCGAAACGTGAAGGTGAGTGTTTCTGCAAGAGACACCTTTTCAGATCCAGCTTCAGTTTGGGATTTCTTTGTCGATTGGATCAGATTCGTTTCTGAGCCGCGATGCAGAGGGAGTCGATCACAACAACAGGATGTTTACCGCCTTGGATCAGCGTCTTCCTGTTCGACGTCGCTGGTGTTTATAGTTCATTTTGAGCTTCTGCCGACACATTTAGAGTAGCTTCCTGTCAAGCGCGTGCGGTTTGGAATGGCCACAAGCGTTATTGTTAATTAGGTGATTTAATGTAGAATCTGACTTATTAATCTGCAACAAAAAACAAAACAAAAATGTTTGTAGTTGATTTTATATTAATTTAAGTGTGGCATATGTTTATTAAACTTCTCTTAGAGTCAATAATTACACAAGCTTTTCCGCCTTGTCACAATATCTGTTCAAGTGTCAAGATGATAAAACTCTATTACACATTTTCACAGCTAAAACTACCTTCGTGCTTGGTAAGCATGCGTCACTCTACCTCTTTCCTTCAAGGAAACCTTTTTTTTTTTGTTTACATTTCCATTTCTAAGCACAGATTTCTGTGGAGGGGCTGGGTGTGGGAGTAGAAGTCTGCTGTAAATGATGTGACAAGAGACGAACCACATATGGCCTCCCTCCGCCATGGAAAAAAAGAAAAAAAAAAAAAATCCAAACTCCAAGCCTTTAGAGGGTCTCCTGGGAGTAGTTATTTATGGAAAGGGGGGCAGTTTTGAAGGATCTGAGGCGGAATAAGGCACAGATTACTTTTTTACAGGGACTACTATAGAGAGCAAGATATACAGGCTATAAAAAGTAATTGACTTTGACTTGAATAAAACAAGGAGAATTAAAAAAAACAAAAACAGAAGGTTGGACGACTTTTCAGTAGGAGGCTTGCTCAGGATAGTTGGCTGCTGTTCCTCTCGACTCTTCCCTCTCGCTACATGTATCCCTTGTCAGATTTCCTAAAAGCACAGAAAGGCTAAGTGGTCAATCTTTTAGGCAAGACCGATAAAACCAATACTGTGAGTCTGGCTCTGTCTTAAGTCGAAGTCATTAGAAGAGAATCTGCTTCGATGATAAAGTCATCCAGCTCTGACCACAGCCTTATTTACTCTTCCTCAAAGTACTTTTCTTGAAAATAATACTCCCACTTTCATTTGGTTTATTAGTTTTACAAGGTTTCCTTCAAGGGGATGTTTGTGGTTTCTTGTTATGTTGATTCTTTAATAGGTAAATTGCTGTTACTTTTAAATGGTAGGTTAGATTGATCCAATTTATGGAAAGTCTTGATTTAAAAAACAAAAGTTAGCTTTGTTGAATTCCATTTAAAACTTGCACAGTAACCAAATTACTTAAACGACGACAACCAATACGGTAACGGTATGAAAGTGTTTTTGACCTAAACAGCAATATATCATCAGCATAACGGGAAACTTTGTCGCCTTCACTTCAACAATGTCGCCAATGTTGAAGTGATGTTAACTTGGGTTTGATCAAATAAACTAAGGAGGCAACCCTGTTGTGTGCCTAAATTATGAATGAAAGTTCTTTGAATTTAAGTACTTAGTCCATAAAATAAGAACTGAACCTAAATTGAGTCTTTCTAAACAAATTGTTACATTTTCTACGCTGTATGTTTTCTCTACTTTAAGAGAAATTACTAATTCTTGTAAGTTTACAAAAGGAGTTGACAGAAGTCCAAAAAAGGTGGAAATGTGAGAACCATTACAAAGCTGTTTTAGTATGTATATGTAAATGGTTTAAAGAAAAATAAAATCGTTTTAAAAATGTTTTGGAAAGTGCTAAATTTTAACATACCCCAGAAATGGACGTACAACTAAGTTGCAAATGATAAAAAATAGGGAACAACATCAAAATCAAACAGCCTAGAGGAATGAAAAAGACATTTGTTTTTGATAGTTAGTTGAACATTTTCGGGGTAATCCATGTTATGGATATTTTACTAAGCAAGTATAGACGTGTTTTAATTAATCAGAATACGTAATTAAACTAAGTCGTGTTTATATTTGTTAAAAAAATTCAATGTTTTAAAAGCAGCCTAATCAAAATAATTCCAACTTTTAATACAACAGGTTGCTCTGAAGTATGTTTGACAAATTAAGTTGACTCGAATCACTACCTAAGTCTTAACGGGAGCAGAATACAAAGCGCCAAAAAGACGTACGGCCATATTGCTCTGCAGTCATAAAAGTAAAGCTTCCTCTTCCATGTGTTCTCCAATAGTAAACATCAAAGATCACAGTCTTTGACGCGATAAAAGCACTCTTTAATCACAGTTTTAACAATCTCATTTATATATGTAGTTTTAACTGGGCGGCTTTGGCGAAGATTCATCCTGAGCAATCTGAACAAACTGAACACCACTTAAGCCGGGATCAGTCTCTAAGTCGAGCGGTGATTTTTAGAAGCGTTGCTGATATGCTGGACTGAAATCAGATGGCTCGCTAAAAATCCTGCTGCGCTGTTTGTCCTCGACTCATTATTCACTCATAGTAAGCAGAAAGGTGGGTGAGTGTCGGTGCGCTCAGGCGTATCGGGGACTGCAGGAGTAAGTGCATTGCTAATGAGTGGAAACAGCTTGCTTGCGATTCCACTCTGTAGTTGGCCCATTGACACAAGATGTTGTGTCTGGTTTTATCACAGTGATTTATTTTGTTTGTTTTTCACCTTAGTCCTTGTTACTAAAAATCAGAGACCGCCTTTCTGTGTTTAAGCCTGTCAGTATGCAGTGAAGTGGAGTGCTACACTGGCTGTTGCTCTTTCTTTCACTTTATGGATTAATTATTACTTAATTGACCTCTCAACTCTATTTTGATGAGCATAGAGATGGGATTAATTGTACTGAAATGATAATTGAATTAACAGTCAACTAATATTGTAATTGATTAACCATAGACTGGAGTATACAGACTTAAAAAAAGGTAATTTGCTAAACTCACAATATATTCAGAGCAGTAATAATCCAAAACTGTACAAAATATACATAAGTTTTATATTTAAGATGAAAACACCATTGTCCATAAATATAAGTAAGCCAGAACAGTTTTGGCTTCATCCGGTTCAAATTTACTGAAGGAATGCTACATTATTGCATTTTAGGCAATAAACAGTTTTTTTTTTTTTTTTAACTTAAAAACGGAATTGAATTATTTGTTTAATTGCGTCTTTTAATGTATTTATAATATATAAAAAAGGCAACTGAAAAGACTGTAGCACGGGTCGATTGATCGATTAATCGCCAGAATAAACGATTACTAAAATGACTGTTAGCTGCATCCCTAATTTGCTTGTCCTCTGTCTCTTCTCTGCAGTTGGATGGGCGTTCAGACGGAGCTGTAGATTCCAGGGAGAAGCTTCTGGAGTTTTGTTTTGACTACTGCTACTGGTCGGTGGAGTCTGCAGACCCTCACTACGCTTCGCAGGAGGAGGTAACGACCCCACTCAAAAACTGACTGACCTTACTGATTTTCTTCCAGGGTTGCCTAATATTTTAGCTCCACCCACCTTCTCATCAGTTCCGGCCAGCTTCACTGTCCCTTTTAAAGTAATACATTGGGGTTTGGCAAAGCATTGTATTAAGGCTGAAACTATTAATCGCGATGAATCGATTATCGAAACAATCGTCAACTAGTTGAGTAACGGAGTAATCATTAACTGGAATACACAGACTCAGAAAAAGGTCAATTGCTGAAAGAACAACATACTCAGAACAGTAATTAATCCAAAAATGTACAAACAATATTTACTTTCTGCATTCAAGATAAGAAACACATTTGTCTGTTAATATTGCCAGCCCAAAACCCTCAAGAGTCGTAGTTTTAGCTTCACCAGATTCAAATTATGTAAAATAAATTTCTAATATTGTACAAAAAAGGCTTCAATAAAACATTTGCAGAATGTGCCAGTTTTTTTTTATTTTTATATGCGATTAATCAATTAATCGGCAGAATAATAGATTAATTCATTGCTAATGTAATCGTTAATTGCAGTCGCACATCTTGTGCTCTCATATTTCGGCGTCTTTTTCTGTGTCCTATTATGGTCGAAGGTCATGTTGCTGCTGATTTAAGCTTTGTCCACAATCTCACGTGTCGTCTCTGTAAAAAGAGGCACATAGAAAATCGCCAGCCTTGTGGGGAGAAAAACACGAGAAGAAGGGGTGTGTGTTGTGCTACTTTCACACAGATGGTCACTCGGGGATATGATATCAGCTCCATCTGTTGCCCAGAAGTCTGTTTGCCTCAGAAGTTGCGTGTCTAGAGTCAGCAGGCTTTTTATGTCCTGGTTTTGATTGGGGCGATTAGATGTCTTCGGGCGGCTTTGATTGGAGGGCGTTTCTGGAACCTGAGACGGGGCGGAGATAAAGATAAAGCTCATTCTATTTCAGGAAATTTATTTTCCTGAATTTAAATCGAGGTTTGTTGTTTTTGTTTTTTTTTCATCCAAGCTTTTAGTTAGTAAATCTTAAACCAGTGTAGCGAGTTTACTTCAGTTTTTCTCCTCTTTGTCCTTTAAGTTTACTCTTCTGCCACACCCTCTCCCCTCATGTCAGAGCTGCCTTTGTACGGCTTTAGAAAGACATGGCCTCCACTGAGCGGACAGATACAGTCATCTCAGCACTTGTTTTCCTTTTTTTCCCCCCACCATGCTCTGGTTCTGGCGTTATCTTCCTCTGTCTTATGCAGAAAGTGTCCGCTCACAGTGGACTGGTCGCCTGAAGGCATTCCTCTGATGACCCTGGGTGGGCGACCGAGCACTCGTGGAGGACAGAGCTGGTGGATTTTAAATCTGACCTCTTTTCCTGCACTGAGAATTGTCTGTTTAACAAAGGGCCTTCTGTGCTAGCGTGGCAACATTAGCCGCTAAGAATTCAATGATATTTAAAGTCGCATATTTTTCCGTTGCATGACGTTTGATTAAAAACAGTAAAAAGGAGAAATACTGTAAAGCGAGGTTTATCGGGGCATGCTGAAACATTCCGAGTCACTCCTAATTATTTCAACAGATAAATAGCTTCTAGAAAACGCTTCCGTTGGCAGATTTCATCTTTGTAGCTACAAAACAGTGAAACAGTGCTCTGTGAACCATTTGATCTCATTGCCCTCTTATAATTTTTTTTAACTCCTTTTTTAATTTTTATTTGCTACTTTCAGCTTGACGAGTCAATGCTATTTTTGCCAACTGCTGTTGTTTCCCACACATTTTCTACTGCAGAGAAGGAATGGCAATCATTTCTGTTTTACACTGTATTCCCTTAGGAGGCTGGAACTTTATATGAACCAAGGGGATGCAATGAGATACAGGAGGAACGGGTTCCAAGATCTGGCTTTTCCTGTCCTGCACTATCTCAAAACAGGCCAGATAGCCCCTCCAGCTCATACGTCTCCGCCTCCAGTAAATACTGTCCAGCAATAGCTTACACCTGTTACTATTTGGGATTTTCATCTGCAGTGGCATCAGAAAGGAATGGTGGAAAAGTGATAAACAGTGCCCCCTTGACTATTTTGCATTTTCATTGTGTTACAGTTATAAACTTCAATGTCATTTCATTGAGATTTTATGTGACAGACCGACACACGCGATAATCTTGTTGAGTAAATGTCTTTTTATATAGCACCGGTTCACAATAAATGCAGTCTTAATACACTTCGTAAGACAAACAGATCCAATTTGCATTTAAGTAGGCAATTCATTCTAGTCATTTGGACAGATCCGGATTCAGTTGCACACATTCCAATTCAACCATTGTTATAAATGCCAAGTTGTAAAAAGTTAACTAAGGAAACACAGCTAATTGCATCGAGTCATTAACTTTCAACAATTCTCCATACTGTGTAGCAACAGTGGAAAGGAAAGACTCCTATTTAACAGGAAGGTACCCGACTCATGGCAGACTTGGACTTTAAAATGACAAAGTCCAAGTGTTACGAAGAAAAACACGTTGTCTAGCCTTTGTGGTCAAGTTGTCAAAAACAACGAAATTCTTGAAAGGTTACAATCGAATCTACATACAAAATGCTTCGTGTGGTGAAAAACTAGCATCACAAAACACCTTCAGCATCGTCTTGCAGGGTGTGTTTGTTTAGTAGAGACAGGGAAGCTGGTCAGAGCTGATGGGAAGATGAATTGAGCTAAATATACAATCAAATCCTGAAGGAAAACTTGTTAGATGCTGTAAAAGATTAGAATCTGTGGAGAGAGCTCTGCCTTCTAGCAGGATAATGCCCGTAAACAAAAAGTGGTTTGCCAAAGTATTCCCTCGGGGGTACTGAATGAACAAGTTCAGGGGTGAAAATACTTTTTGGAACAATATTAAAACTGTTATTGTTTGCATTCGGAAATATTGCGCATGCGCTCAATGCTGGAGGGTAAAAGACTATTCTTTTACAAGCCATCCATAGCCGCGCTGCCGCCGTAGAACTATTCCATTAACTAAATGAAACCTGGAGATGTAGGTATTATTAATTCAGTGCAGTGCGCCGCAGCCAGGGAAAAAGTAATGCAGAAAAAGCATTGAAGAGCAACTCAAAACTACAGATTCATTATCCTAGCAACTGACAACACCACCGCTAACGCATCAGGATTAAACACCAAAAAACACCCAGACACGCAAAGAACGGAATATTCAGTACGTTACAGTTTTTAGGCTTGATCTTTATGTTGCAAATATTAATAAGTGATCGCTATGGTAGATTAGCTACCGTTGCTATTTGCTAATCTAAGACAGCGGTGGTTGATTAGCTAATTTAAACACTCGCTCGATTGATTATCTGTCAATACTGTTTTTTTATTTTGTAACTGAACTGAAACAAACCAAATTCCACATTCCATCTGCACGTTAAGGTCATCAAAGTCAAATGACCTACTTCCCTTTCCCTCGCTATTTTTTTTTTTTTTACATAAAACGGTTTCCTGAACTTGTTATCTAGTTGTCGTAGTGTTGACAATTGGTAGCAAAGCACTGCGTCTCTTTTTTCAATATATCACACACACATTTAAGAATTTACGCTTTATATTGACAACTTAGCAGCTAAAACCAATGGCAGTCGTTATCAGAGAGCAGCTTTTTGCCCTCCAGCATCGAGATGGGGGGCAGGATCTTGCACGCGTGAGGTCACGCTGCGAGGGGTCTATGTCAGGTGTAAATATGTTTCAGTTTAGTTTCTGATTGTTTTCCTTTTGGGAAATGTTGATGGTGAGGAAGTTTTGCCCGGTGAAGAGAGCTGTTCTTGGATGGGAGTCAAAATAAATAATGGAGACTAGCTGTAGATTTAAAGCGGCACAACAAGTTATGGTTGTTGACTATATGCGAGCTCTGTTTAGGTTTTTCACAACTTGATAACGGAAACCCCGAGCCTATTTATTGAACCCGACAACAAGACGAGAGAAGGGAATTGCAAGAGAAGAGGAAAAAGGACAGAAAGTGAGTAACATTGTGAATTTGGTAAGTAATGGAAGAGAGAGAGAAAGTAGAGGAAATGGACCGGGGGGGGGGTCCACGTTGCCTGTGCAGCCCCCCCGCCCGCTCTCATTTGCCAAAGTCACAGCTGCCTCGCAAAGTAATTTTTCACAGTTAAATCCCACTGTATAGACGTCATTGCTGAGGACTTGGCTTGGAGCGCTTTTTCATCACCGCCAAATGAAGTCAGTTTGCTGGGGTTTTTCCCCCTCCTCCTCCTTTTTCTCTCTGTCGATACAGAGCAAGATTTGAATTGCTCACGCTGTTTCTAGGTCTGTGTGTCAGTGGTGCAGCCGAGTGGAGAAGAATACTTTTTCTGTGTCTTGAATTAATCCTTCATGCGCGTGTGAGAATCCAGTCCGCCTCAACTCATAGCTGGAGCGAAAGCCAAAAGAATGGTTAAGAGTTGGCCATAAATAGGACAGCGAATATACCGCAAGCTGTCAACAACACACAAGACACGCCCCGCAAAATTTTCTATTAGCAATGACCGAGGATTAAAATGAGGAATAAAGACTTCTTGAGAAGAACTCACATCCTGGTGACAATTCAAGGACATTTCCCGCCAGAAGATACACCAAGTAAAGAAACTTTCAATGCTTTCTTTTGTAAAATCTAGTACCTATGCATACAGACTTCTTCTACAAACACTTTTGAAAGAATTCAGCGCTCTCAGGAGCTCAGTGAATTTTAACATGGTACTGTGATTGGATCCCACCTGTGTAGTAAGTCCAGTTGGCAAACTTTCCAGATGCTAAATATTCCACAAACTGTTTATATAACAAAGTGGGAGCAATTTCAACTCAGACACATAATGGCAGACCACCTACGTCAAAGAGAAGGGCCAGTGATCGCTGCATAGTCCTCAGAAGTCACCAAACTTCTGCAGTCAATAGCTGCTGACCGTGCCGGTTATAGCTTTTGGTAGCCTTGTGCAAGATGTAGTTAGGGGGCTTCTGTGAATTGGCAACACCTTAGTTTGTTACACTTTAAAAAAAAAGAAAACATCAACAAAAACAGTTGGTTCTTTAAACTGAAAACTGAAAAAAAAAATTGATACAACCAACTTAAGACTAGGTAATAATAAAATATATACTTTAAGTGTTCTTAAACACACTACTAAACCTTCTGAAAAGCCTTCTCAGAAGAGGAGCAAAAGAACAGGATGCCACTGAAGTTCATATGTGTGTAAAGGTAGGTATGAAAAAAACTTTCGGCAACATTGTTTATGTTCAGCCACAAACCTTTGCAACATTCTCTAGTTTATATGTCACCGCACACACGATGCCTACAACTGTAGGCAGTTTCTTCCAATTCAAGTCAAGTTTATTTGCATGGCATCATGAAAACATCATACAATGGCCAATTATAAAACAAGCAATAAACATTTCATTTTGTCAATGCCATCATCAAAATCATCAAGCATATATATACACATCAGATATGTTGATCAATTTTCCACTTTCTACTAATCAAAAGCTTCTAAACAGGTGGGTTTTAGCCTTTACTTAAAGGAACTCAGTGTTTCAGCTGTTTTGCAGTTTTCTGAAACTTTGTTAGAGGAGCATAGAACCTGAATGCTGCTTCTCCATGATTGATTCTGTTGATGCAGAGTAGACTAAAACCAGAAGGCCACACACACACACACACACACATCTCCAGATTTTGTATTTGTTAAAAAATTTGTAACTATTTTTATCCTTTCACATCTTAATCATGTGCAACTTTATGCTGTTAATTTACATTAACTTTCTAAAACACATTGAAACTGGGGGTTGTAATGTCACAAGGTGGAATTACATCCAAACAACGTGAATATACATTTCCAAATATGAATTATTATTCACTATAATAATAGTATTATTCAACCCTGACTGAAGCTCTGGAATTCTTTCCATAGTTTTCTTCCCTTATATGGTTTATAGCAATCCTCAAAATTTTAATAATCCAGCCCAGATTCTATCAGGAACGCCAGTATTTCTCCAATTTATTCCACACTGGGGAAACCTGTCATAGAGCTGTACCCAGTGGAGATCCCCCAAGGCTCTCATCGGTCTTAAACCTGGAGAAGTCATTGCCAGCTTGTATAAAGAGTCTGATACGTAACTCAACTTTACAGTGCTTCACTTTGGCCCCTTCAACAGGCGCTGGGGGAGGGACTAACAAATCTCCTTAACTGTCTCCAGAAATACTTCTGTTTGTCTTTAATCTCACTGTATATTTGAAGCATTTTCTGTAAAGAGGAATACCTTTGTTCTTTATTTCCTTTCACTTCTTGACTATTCCTGTTTGTTCTGCTGTTCATTTGGAAACAGACCTTCCCATGATGAGATGCCTCTCCGTTTGGCCAGCACATGTCTCTTCCTACTCCCTCTCCCACAGCCCCGCTGCTCTTCCATGCTAATTTGACCTACAAATTCTGTCCAAGTGTGACAAACGATAGCATTGTTGAACTCTGGCCAAACAGCTTCCTGCCTGTCTCCTCTGGCTGTATGCGATTTTTCGTCTCTCCTGTCCTCATTGTCTTCAGGTTTTTAGCCTCAATCCCCCCCACCCCCCTCTCCTCTCTAATTCTGGAACTCGTATTCCTCACAGGAAGGACATGGATCTCCTGTGACATTTTTTTTTTCTGTGTCTAAACAAAGGCATTTAGTTTTGCTCTGGGCCCAGCTGTTGTGTTTGTGTAACCCAGTTGGATAGCGTGGGACAAGAACCGAGAGACCCTCGCCTCTGCTGCAGCTGTCCACTCTTGGACACAGACAGCGACACTTTTAATAGTATTTAATTTGACTTATACAACGTTTTGCCCCGGATTTTACATCCAGTCTCTTGTTTTTGCATTTGTGCTCTCCTACTGAAATTTGTCGAGAGAAGATTAATCTTGGTAGTTATGGAGCCAGGTTTTTGTCACTTCTGCTCCAACCCTGACTTAAGCTCTGAACATTTCAGGTTTTAATTATGATAGAACGTTTCGACTCACTGGCCTTTCGCCATCACCCCCCGACAACATCTTATACACACACACACCAGCTAAATACTTTTCCATCCAGAGTTTAGCGTAAAACAGGCCTCGTAAAAAGAGACCAGCAGTTGGCATTTAGTACAGCCAGTGATTAGAGGAGCTGCCTCTTTAAAAAAGCATTACACTATTACTTTACCTCTAATAACCATCTTCTCGTGTATGTATGCTGAGATTTCCACTCATTTCCCGACGTTTATCAAACACTTAATTGCTTTTAAGCACTCTTTCTCCATGCTGATTGGTCAGCAGCTGAGCTCAGTTTTGTTGTTCCCACAGTTTAAAACTAAACCTGAACACTGTGCTCGTTATAGCCTGGCTCTCTGGGATAAACGCCAGTCTTGCTTTTAAAACCGTTGCTTTTCTCAGAAAACACTGAGCCAGCTCAGTTGGACATTTTTGGAATTTAATGCCTTATTTTGATTATAATCAAGCTAGCAATCTCTTTACAACTTAAGGCTGGCAGTGATTTTTTTTTAAATTTTATTTATTTACTGCTGTGTTGTGAAACTGAGTCTTTATCAGTAGGTTCATGAGGACACTGGTCTTTTTGGTCTCATCTTATCATCTGTTACGTTTGCTGAATGCCCTTCGTGGTAAATGGACTGAGCTTGTCAGACCGACCAGTGGAGCCACGTGAAGGGTGCTTTCATAACTGATAATCTATTCCCCCTGTTCCCACTTCTTGCCTATGGTGATGCTGCACCAAGAACCACTAAAGGATATGACAAGAAAACCTCTGAAGAAGACACGACTTCCTTCTTCACAAAATATGAACAAAAATGGAGTACCATCAAATTTTAGCAGTTTTTGGATTTCCTTTTTGCCTTTGGCTGAAGACCACAAGGCCTTTCTAGTGCTAGACTACACTAGCATTTGTTTTGGCTGTATATACCCAGAAAGCCCTGCGCTATAGACCGCTTTTGCTTAAGGGCTGGTCTCCAATTCCATAAAGGGCAGATTTGTGGAATTTCCAGATAATGATTGTATGTCTGTCTTATCAGCAAATTCTTTCTTCTGTTCAGTGTCTTTTGTCCATCTTGTTCAGAGTTGTCAACTTCTTGCTGATTTTTTTTTTTACTAATGTTCTCCTAGAAGTTAGGTTACCTGTAGGCTTTCTCTTTCGGGCTTTTACCATAGAGCCATGTTTCGTCCCTACATTCTGTCCTGACCACTCATACATGCATTTCCTACATAATAAGGAAATCTGTGGTCTCCTGTTCCTTTCATTCATTGCAAGACCATGATTTTTGACTCAGAAAAGGAAGCATGGGTTTGAGGCTTTTGTTTTTGTCTTCCAGGTTTTTTCCACTTAAGCTCTTAACTGGGTGAACATACACACACATACAAAGAAAGGCACTCGTGTGCAGTGGTCCGATGATGAGAACAGCCTTGCCGAGCATGAATGTGTTTAGTCTGTCCCGTGTGTTGTTTTCGGAACTCCGACTGGCCAGCTCTCTTTCCGTGGCTCCGGCCCACTAACTTTATCTCCAGGCTCTTTCCCCTGCGAATTATTTCTCTTCAGGATTTAGAGATTACTTTAAAGTTGTTGTTTTTTGGGGTCATTCAGTGTTTTTCTCACTTGGAGTCAAAATAGAAATGCTAATTATGGTGAAAAACTATTGGAATTGTGTTCAGCAGGTTAGGATTGTTTCAGATCTAAAGGAGCGGACAGTTAAAGGAAACGTCCGTGTCTTTGTGAAGAGCCTAAAGGGACCCTCGGTATTGTTGTGGCGCCTTTAGAGTGAGTTTAAAGGGTCAACTTTAACAAGAGCTGTATAGATTCTGTGTTTGAGTGAGGAGAGAGTCTGTGTCTGTTTTGAAATGCAGAATGAAGACAAGACAGGAAAGTGCTTAAAACCTCAATTCTGTCAAGAGGTGGGAGGTAAAAAGCATTGACCTTTATTGTCACTGTTTCCATTATTGATTCAGTTATATGATATGCTTTGACGTCACACTTTTATGTGACTAGATTTAGATGTTTTCCATAAATTTTGTTGTTTTAACATTAGAAAATCTAAATTTCTACCCATGCGTATACAAAAATTGAAGTTCCTGATGTGCTTTGGGAAACTGGTTCTAATAAAGATGCATTGATCAATCACCCACAACCTTTCCTTCGGTTGGTACTGATCACTGACCGGCACGTCATACACATCAAATTTCCCCTGCATAGTAAATGCATCAAAACGAATAGATTCCACCATTTTCAGCCTGCCCACCTCATTCATACTGCTGCAGGATGAGTAAGTAAGTTAGTAAGTTGCATTTTGATAGCTTCTTCAAAGCGGTTTGATTTGGTATATAGTGAGCAGTATTCTTAAAAATAACCGGTTAGCAGTTCAGCTAAATGTTTTTGTCTGTTAAAATAATCACACATCTATTATGTTGTTTCGAAGCGTGGACGATGAGCTTATTTATTTCATTTTGTCGAAGATTAACCTTCGGGTTCAGCTGGCGTTAATGATGAATATCTCCTGCGGTCCGTGGATTATTTTCCATCGGCTACACAAAGGCTTAATAATCTATTCTTCAAGTGGCCACCAGAAGCCCTGCAAGTGTGCTGCTCTTTTTACGAGTAAAATAAATCTTAGAGATGGATGAAAATCCTCCACCCATTTGTGCTGGGGTTCTGACAAATCACTGTCACCGAAAAAAGACCAGCAGATCTGCTTACTCCAAATCAGATATGATTTTAGGTTTCGCAAGCAATGAATAACATAGTTATGTCATTTTACTACTGTTAGTATTTTATTAGTGCAAAAAATTTAGGTCTTTCAGTTCCTGACCGCATTCCTGGTACTATGACAGAAAATTACCACGTAAAAAATGGGCATATACACATAGAGATTTAAAAGTGTAGAAAACGGCAGATTGATACTGAGTTAGGTTTTTTACCTTTGTTATAGTCTGTGCTGTAGTCGAGGTGTCCAGGCAGAGAAATAATTTTTTTTGCTCGTATTTGTTATGCAGGAGATCATTTGTTTCCATAAAAAAGCCAGAATCTAAATTGTCAACAGGTTTCAGGCAATGTATCAAGATCAAGGATAAAAGATAGATAAAATGCATAAACAAACAGCATGTGCTTTTTCTTTATTTTAGTTGGGAACAATCAGCTAAATGCTTTGTAATGTAGTTCCTTCATTTTCTGTTGGCTTTAAAACTGCTACCTGTATCAAACAACCCGAAGCACATTTTTCTTGTTTTTGTGTTCTAGTCCCTTGGTGGAAAAGATGGAATCGATCAAAATCGGAGCTAGCAACGAAATCTGTATCAGCCAGGAAAAGCCTGAATGTTACTTTTAACTCATTTCATTTAGTAACAGGCTGATGAGTAGTTTAAAACTAATTTAAAATAATTAAACTAATATTGACAAGAAAAGGACATTTTGACTTTCTTGGTGCTTTTACAACATCTCTCAGTCAGATCCTACTCATATCTCCTGAGATTGGATGATAGTCACATTAAAAAGTACTTCTTACTACAAATATACCCGTGTTTAAATTTATGAGCTTGTTGGAGCTTTGAGAGTTTTCCTACTTTCCCCTAAATGTGCACCCATTTCTCCTTGTCCAGGTTCCAGTCTTGAGCCTGGGGCCAGGAAAGGGGATCCATCACTGATCCCAGGGTGTGTTACGGTTCAGAGGCAGAAAGCTCTGTGTGTAGATCAGGTTGCCACTCCCTTATGCATGTGTTGCCTTTGGATTGTGTTTTCAATTGAGAACCCATTCCTTCGGGAAATAGTTATATTTATAATTTTTCAATTTTTTTTTGTTTGTTTTTAATAGTAACTGCCAAATACTTCACATGTATCTTCACATTTGCACAAACAACCGCAAGAGAGGGAGACGCAGATGGTCGGCTGCGTTCATCTGCTGGGCTTGGGAGGTGATTTTCGATTGTGTTTTTTGATTCATACCTGAGAATTTTTCTTAGGATGGACCTCTGGGTGATCGCTTTTTGCAGATTGTACCATGGTTTTCAAGAAATATAGTTGATATATATATATGTCAGTCTAAAGTGGTGATGGCTTTGGTTTTGCCTCTGAAGCTCAAAGAAGAAAGGAAAACAAAAGGCCTCAGCTGATTGTTTTTAATGGGCCTTTTTCTGGGATCCCCGGTCTCAGAACTATGCTTTGTGAGCTTGTTTATTTTCCTAACGCAAGCGTTTTTCAGCTTTTTGGCCATCACATTTTCTTCAAATACGCATTCTGCAAAGTTGTTTACTCAGGGCAATAGCTGACCTCCCTGCTCCTGGCACAAACACTTCATCAGGAAGCAACAGTACCTCCCCATGACTGGCCTGACGCCACTGCATTGTGATCAGAAAACCTTGGTGAAGGAGCTACACACTTGTAAAAACACAATGCATTTCAAACCAAGGGCATTCGCTGTAACAAAACTCTTCAATACTCCACAAGATCTCAAGCATTCTTTCTTCTTTTTTTTTTTTTTTTTTTTTTACTAAAAGAAACTTTCATGTGTGCTTCCAGCAATCTTATTTTCTCCTATACTGTTTTCGTTACCATTCAACACTCTCCTGAATCATCTAATCCCCTGTTTGTACAGTGCTCTATTTGATTATGTGTGATTAAAGTAGTGCTTCCAAATCTCCTCAGGTCTTCCAGGATCTGGGTGTGTCGGTGCTGGCCGGAGCATCTGAGGGCTACAATGTGTGCTTGTTTGCCTACGGCCAAACGGGATCAGGAAAGACATACACCATGATGGGCACACCGGTGAGGACTACGCTATAAACTTTGCATCATGATCAGAATAATTGTTGTGCTCTAATAATACGAGAAGACAAACTCCATACAACATTTTCTTCTACGGAGAAAATGACTAATTTGTTTGTCTATCCATCCATCCATCCATCCATCCATCCATCCATCCATCCATCCATCCATCCATCCATCCATTCATCCATCCATCCATCCATCCATCCATCCATCCATCCATCCATCCATCTATCTGACTGTGTTCATTCATCATTCCACGCATCCATCAATCAGTTTGCAAAAGCGCTAAAGTTCCTTCTCTTTGTCTTACAGGAGTCCATTGGATTGACGCCTCGCATTTGTCAGGTAGGACATATCTTTTTTGCAGGTAGCAATCTAAAGAAGGTAGTTAATTTTCCTTTTGAATTTGTGGTGGTTATTGGTGTTGGGTCATTTTCAGCTCTTATCTCCTCTACAGGGTTTGTTTTGTCCTGAAGACTCTTCCTCTGATGGGCAAAACTCGAGCAGAGTGGAAATCAGGTGGGTCAGCGGGGTACTTTGGTCTTTGAAATTAAACTTGCCGACAAAAACTCAAGAAACAGGAGAGGAATCTTACATGCAGTCGTCTGACTGGAAGTCATGGTTAAAAGACACACACATGATGTCTTGTAAATACATCAGAGAACACTTGATTAAGTATGGAATGGGTTACATCTTGTTTTTGGATTAAATCAGATCATGCAATTCCTTAGCAATGGACTTGGAAAAACATCATGTCAGTGTGATATGTTAGAAAATAGGGCTGTTGTAAACTAATATTTTAGTAATCGAGTAATCTATCGATTATTCTTACGATTAATCGGGTAATCAGATAAAAAAAGATAAAATAAAACATTGGTAAATCTAACATAACAGCAGTGTTACTATCACATATCAACATCAGTCCAATTTTTCACATTTGAGCTTCTCTAACAGTTAATTTTCTGTAGTTTAGAAAATTAACCTGCAACAATAATAGCTCACTTTGTTAACTTAAAGAAAAGTTATACAAAAATCTGAAATTAAGTTAATGTAATAATAAAGAGGCAGGCTCACAAATAGCCTATCTATTTGTGAGCAGGCTATTATGAAAAAATGTTTTTACTCCAGCTTTCTGTTTCTGTTTTCATCTTCAGTCAGTTTAACAGAGGAACTCTCACCTTGCACAGCCATTTATAG
>CAEGAE010012751.1:0-12489 GCA_903067095.1 Girardinus metallicus | reverse complement strand
TAGATAGATAGATAGATAGATAGATAGATAGATAGATAGATAGATAGATAGATAGATAGATAGATAGATAGATAGATCTATCTATCAGAATGAGCTGTAAAACGCAATAACAGAAAGCGTCCATATACATGACTTAAAAAGTAAATTATTGTCGGTGGATGAAGAATCCAACTCTACCATAATTTATCTGATGATTTAAAGACTGTTACATTTCAACAATGCGTTACATTAAGTTTAATATAATATATGTGATGTAATACTGCAGCAAGGGGGGAAATAGGCAACATTTTAGAATAAACTTTACCAGACTTTACATGAAAAAAGAATTAAACATTCTGTCGCTTTAAAAAATAATACTGATAATCAAGCAGGCTAATGAGTAAGAAATAAAAACGGAAACTCAATCTTCAACTTCTCTCTTTTGTGCGTCTTGAAATCAAAGTTTTAGTCGCGATCGAGTTTCTCTTTCCCCCGGCCTCTCGGTTGTTTCTCGGTGTGATTGATTGGAGGAGCTCACAGGCTGGCACCCCTACAGAGTTCCCAGCAGCTCCTCCGCGGCAACCTGATTGGTCCTCCCCCTTCGGCCGCTGCCGCTGGAAGCGCCTCCCCTCATAAACCCAGTCAGAGCGCACCGACGCTTCCCATTACTCCCAGGAGAAGAAGCAGCAGCGGCAACAGCAGCAGCGCGGTATTGGGAAACTTCAGCGACTTTATGGCAAACAAGTAGAAGGTACAGGCGTCTTGTTGCGTTTTTTTTTTTCTTCCTTTTTATCCCTGTTTTTTTTCCCCCCGTGTCTTCTCATTTGGGTTCAAACATCCGACCGAGTTGGTGAGCGCAGCGGGAATGAACTCATCATTTCGGGGGTATTGTTTTATCGCTCGGCCTTATCTCTTTTAAGGTCTTATCAAACGGTTATCTCTTTTGCTGTGAAGACATATTGCGTTTTGTTTCCTATCTGTGATGTGGGTAAACTTGTGAGTGGGAGTGGAGCTATTTGACACGGATGAACCTTTTACTGGCGCTTGATGTGCACACAGCAGTCATTGCAGGATGACCTAATATTACTTTACAGGATGGACTTTAGTTTGAAATCTACTTGATGATTTCTTTACACTTTCATCTCTTTTTCTTACAGGGTACACTGCCCTCTGATAGGTTTTTTTTTTTTTTTAGTACTTTGTGTATGGAAAGTGCTCCTGGATGGACCTGGGTGAAAACAGCTGGTCCATGGTCAAGCGAGAAGTTTCCAGCAGTCCAGGCTCGCCGGCCGAGCAGAGCTACCTGCCCGGTGACAGCAGCAGGAGGGACGGGCCCACGCCTCCGAGCGAGCTCGACGCGCTGGGCCACCGCCGCCCGGACGGCAGGTCGCTGCATCCCTACCTCCACTTCGGACATCACGGCAACGCAGCGACCGCCGGCGAGGACATCCCGCTGTTTACGGACTTGGATCAGGGGAGCAAGCTCGTTCTCTCCGCCGGAGCGCACAAGGCAAGCCTGCTGGTGGACCCCGCCGACATGTACCAAACTTTGGCAATCGCCGCAGCCCAAAGCCAGACTGGATATGATTCCTCCTCCGCTGGTTACATGCACTCCAGCCCCAACTCCCCGGTCTACGTGCCCAGCTCCCGGATGAACCCGATGATTTCCAGTCTCTCCTACCTGCAGGCCGGTGGTTCCGCGCAGGCCGGCCACGCAGTCTCCAGCCACTCGGTGTGGTCGCAGTCCACCCCAGAGAGCCCGTCGTCGTACGGCGCAGGGAGCCCGCACACCTCCAGCCGGTACCACTATCCTCCGAGTCCGCCCATGAACAACGGGACACCCAGGGACAGCAGCTACACAAACACGCTGAATGTGAGCAGCAGGGACCAATACGGCCTCTCCCGACCCCTAAGTGGGACCTACGCTAACCCATACTCCCCTTATGTGGCACCTCAGCTGCCCTCACCTTGGACCGGGGGACCTTTTGATAACACCATGCTGCACACTTTGCAAAGCAGGGGTGCGCCCTTGATAAGAGGTCCAAACGGAGGTAAGAAAAAAATGCAAAAGATGATAATGGAGATGACATTTAAGAAAAAAAAAAAAAAACATGAATAACGTTGCCTAAATGCTTGAAATAAAGCCAAACAGACAAAAAGTTATTTGTCTGGTGAATACGGTCAGAAAGGTCTCAGATGGGGTCACCTGTTGAGGGCTACTGGGAATGTTGGGGGTCACACAAAAACCAAAACTGAAGGACTTCTATAATGTTGTGGGTAGGAGTGGAGGTCCGGGGTACTAATTCAGTCCAAAAGAATAAAAAAAAAAAAAAGTTAATGAATAAATAAAAAAATAATGAAATAAGAAAAAAGAAACATAATGAAGATATTATAACATATCGCGACTTATTCATTCTATTTACAGCATAAGTTCACAAGAAATATAATCTTAATGCACTTTAGAGGACAAGAAGTTTTAAATTCTCCCACTTCATCCACCATTTGTTGGCATCCTTATTGTGTGTGGGCAACAATTAGCATACTATATAATCATTATTATTATTATTATTATTATTATTAATAGTAATAATAAACTGTAGTCATTGATCAACGGTTAAAGTGTGTACATTTATTTAATTTGTACGTAAATGTTTTTTTTTTTTTAATTTAGTCAAATTTGGCTTCTGCTATCGTATATAATATTACCAGGATTTCTAAATGATGAATTATTAATAATAAAAAAAAAATCTATTTTTAAAATAATTAAAATACATATATTCTAACAATTAAAATAATAAACGCGTGCTTTCTTTTGACCATTGCGTTTCTGCTCAGTTTCAGATATCCTGGACGACATGGCGGAGAGCAGGGAGTGCGTGAACTGCGGCTCCATCTCTACGCCGCTGTGGAGGCGCGACGGCACGGGCCACTTTCTTTGCAACGCCTGCGGCCTCTACAGCAAAATGAATGGGCTGAGCCGGCCATTAATTAAACCGCAGAAAAGGACGGTAAGGAGTCAGAGAGACAGGGGCGCCGCCTGAGCACTCAATTTCCTGCCTAATTGTCCCGAACAATTCCTGGAGGTCATCGCGAACGACGAAAGCAAAACTAGTTATCCGTTCACGGTTTAGTCTTGTTTCGTTGTCAAATAAATAAATAAGATGTTAGGGAATGTACTTTTAAAATACACTGCTTTGTTGAGCTGTTCAGCACCATTCATCTCAAAATAATTTCCAAATTCCCAGAAGCCTGTTGTTCCTGTTGCGCAAATTGTTTATTAAACTATGCGCAAATTGAATATATTTTTCCCGACCTAATCGAGACAGACTACTTGAAATTTTTTAACCATAAAGAATGTTTGACAATTTAATCTAATAGAGACAAATACTTCCTAGTTCCATTACGGATAGTTTTCACAGGGAAATTAGATGTCACGTAACGAGCTCTTTGTGAAGTAGCATGCCGTTAAAAGATGTCCACTTAAAGGGCATATCACAATAGAAACTCTATTTTTGTAAGGAAATGGGGTTTGAATGGGCTGAAGTGTAATTTTAATGGAGAACGGTGATTTTTTTCACAGCTGAAAAAAAAAAATTAAATAAAATAATTTATTTCCTATGTGTACCACCAGTCAACCTCCAGAAGAATCGGCCTCTCCTGCGCAAACTGTCAGACCAGCACAACGACCTTGTGGCGCAGGAACGCAGAAGGAGAACCGGTGTGCAACGCATGTGGACTCTACACTAAGCTTCATGGAGTGAGTTCAATTATATTTACACATTTCCCTTAAATCCAATTAAAACCCTTCGTCTGATGTTAAATTTGCTCCTTCTTGCACAATTCAGGTACCTCGACCGCTGGCCATGAAGAAAGAGGGAATCCAGACTCGAAAAAGAAAACCCAAAACTTTGAGTAAAACCAAAGGATCCTCCGGTGAGATTTTGGCTGGTGTTTTTCCTTGCGTCTACGCTTTGGGTCAACTGTAAAACCATGTGTAATAATGAAGTGATTGTTTCTGTTACAGGCACCAACAACTCTGTCTCCATGACTCCCACATCCACCTCCTCATCCAATTCTGAAGACTGCTCCAAAACCAGCTCTCCCTCTGGACAAGTGTCAGGGGTAAGATCCATTTTTTTAAAACTTTTGCTGCCTTGACAGTGTAGACAAGCTTCATGGAGGACAGTGGCTGCATGAATGCGCCCTTTGGAGAGCCCCTACTTTAGCATTCAGAATATAATTGATACACAAAGAGGTTTGAACAATATTTTTGGGAAAAATAAGGATTACATTTTTATTTTTTACAAACACGCCTCACAAGTCCAACTTGTGCTTAAAGAATCTCTGCAATTTAAAACACAATTTAAAAGAATAGGATTCTCTCTGACAGAATGGTGCCCTGGGTGCGAAGCCCTACCATAAACAAACTGTCACTGTCTGGTTGCCTTACTTTGCTGGGACAACTTTACTCTATGAAATTGAGAGAGTGAGATTTTCACCGTGTTGCAAATTTGTTTGTGATACGTTAAGCTATATTTAGATCAGGCTACAAACAAGAACAATAGGTAGAAATAATTATTGGGGATAAAAAAAAGGGGACAAGAAAAACTGGATACAACTTCAACACGGTGAATGCAGTTAAAAAAAAAGTAGCATAATAGTCCATCACTTAAAATTTTATTAGTCATATGTCTCAAAACCACATATTTTGTGCAATGTTGCAAAATGCATCAGGCTGATCCATGTATACTTGAATAGTGTGTTACCATTTTACAATAAATATGAACTTCACATTTCTCATCAGATGATGCTTTTTTTCCAGTTTGTTTCATGTAACCAAAACTCTTCTCACATGTTAGGTTTTCACAAAAAACTCAATTTAAATAGGCTTCTGTTATTAATCGTGTTGTATTTGTTGCTATAGGTTACCAACCTTAGCAACATAACAGAAAAATTTATTACAGTGGTGCTTTAAAATAACCCATAAAAGTGCAGGGTTGAAGGTAAATTAACTGTGAAATAAAGTTTCCGTTCAGGTGATATTTTGGATTTTTAATCCTTTGAAAAATAAAGAGTTATTGGGACTAGCATAAGTTATATTTATGAAGTTGTTTCTTCATAATTCAGTTTTTAGATGTACACAGCAGACTTTCCTGTAAAATGAACCAATCTTTTTATTTGTTTGTCACCTTAATAGCAGCAGGCCATGGTTAGTTTTTGATTCTTTTGCCCTTTCCATTGTAAAACATCATTTAATCAAAATACAATTTTTTATCCTAAAAATAAGCTTGCATGGTCACCTGTGTCTGGTGACATCACATAAAACAACTATTCAGGTTTTTATTGTTTCTTATTGTCTCATTTAAAAAAAAAAAAATTTCTAATTAAATCTCCCATTAAAAAGGTGCTAACGTGTTCTGTTAACATGCCAACTTATCGGCTTTATCTCAACCCAGATATACACAAAGCAGAATTAGTTGTTTTATTCTTCATTGTACTTCTGAAAACGTTTCTAAATTATAAAACCTGTCAGAGGACATGCGTATTTCATTACCCAGCTGTGTTTTCTTTATCAATGCACAGGTGCCAGTGAGCAAGCTTATTTAAGTAGCTGCTAACAGTAACCAATAAACCAAAAGAGATGAGCAGTAATTTTGTAAATCAAGTAAACACTGAATGCGATAAAATTTACAATGTATGAATGGTTGTTATGTATCAGTTAATTTAATGTAATTTTCATCAATATGTTATTTTACTCTTTTACTTACATCAACAACTACACAAAAATACAACCATAAGCCAAGTCGCTACCGTAACGCAACTAAACTCCTATGCATGTGAGAAATTACAGGCAAATTAGTTCAAATACAACATGTTTCTGTGTTCTGTAGGTATTTCAACAGCTGTTATTGAATAAAAGTTAAAACAGTAACTGAATTGCAGTCAAGTTATTTTAAAATTACATATGTTTTTGAAGCCTGTCATTTCAATATTATATTAAGGGTTGATGTTCAGAGGGGGCTGAGGAGTTTAAATATTGTTGAATGTTTGCTCTATGCTAAGATAATTATTAATTATCAGATGAAAGACATATTTTTATTTTTTGAAGTGAGGGTTAATAATTAAACAAGTAACTACACCTAGGTTGCTTTAAAATGTAGAGCTTACAGTCCTTTAAATATGAATTTAAGAAATTGTTACAGTGAACAATTTGTTAACACATTGCTATGTGTTAAATTTAAAATATTGCAACAAGTTTCCACAAGTATACTTATTAAAAAATAAGTATACTTGCATATGTATACACACTGCCAAAGGTAAATGTGATGTGCAGCAGTAGTAAATGGAAATTTATAGAAATATCAATCAAAACTTACTCTGGAAAATTCTGAAGTTCTTTTTACATTAAGTAGATTTGAGATGTTTAGACTTGAACTGTTTTGCAAGCAAAGTTTGTTGGATCCGGTCTGTGAAGTGTTTCTCAGCAGGAGTCGATTGTATCTCTGACCTATACTAATCTCTCTCGAAATTAATGTTATATATTTTGAATAATGTTCCCAGCTGACATTATGTTTGCTGCTGTTGCAGGTCAGCTCGTCCGTGCTGCCGGGCTCTGGGGAGGGAGCCGGCTCGGGCTCTGCGGTGAAATACCCTGGACAGGACAGCATGTACACCAGCGTGGGCCTGACCCAGTCGTCAGATGTAGCTTCAGTGAGGGGGGAACCCTGGTGCCCCATAGCTTTAGCCTAAACACTCAAAAGTTTTGTGTGTGAACAGAAATCCCTGACCTCTCCTGTTCTTTCTGGACGCTGCGGCGTGGATATACCTGGAGGACGGTGTTTGCTCCCTACCACCACCCCCGACCCCAGCAAGAAGAGTCCGACACAAGGGAAAAACGATGGCGAGACGAGCGTCAGGCATGGCTTAACCTTGATCTGTGTGTGGAATATCCGGGATTGGTGCTGGCGTCTTGTAGTCAGTGGAAATGTCAGGCTGGACAATCAGTCAGGCGGCCTGCGCAGGATGGTTTTAAGCCTGTTGTTCACTCTGATCTCTCCCGTTAGTGGTTCTTCAAAGAAAGCCATCGTGTACATAACGGATTTCCTCTCTACAGAAAACACTGCTAATTGGACATGAGTGCTCGATGAGGCACTGAGGACGTTTAGATTGTTCTTCTTTTTTCTCCCACAACTGGAATCATGCCATAAGTGCTGACATGACTGTGATGAATCAAAATAAAAATATATATATATATTTATAAATCTCCAATTGTTGAGAACCTGGCTATGATTGTTAATAAAGATATCAATATAGAGCAGATGTTAAACCATTCTGATGTCTTTTCTATTTTGTTTTTAAGTGTTTGTTGGATCTGCACATGTTTTTCATTGAAAGCTCTTACTGCTTATGTTAAAGTAGTTTGGTTAAAACAGGGTATAAATGTCAGTGTTTTTTTTTTTTGTTCTTTAATCATTTACTTCAAGACTTACAAATTATCGATTCCTTCTTGTTTTATGTATTAAAATGTTGTCAACTACAGACAGGAGTAAGGTACTGTTCTTAAAAGATGTTTGCATGCAATTGGATGTTGTGTTTGAACAAAGCTCAGCCGGTATAACTAAATGGCTGCACTACCTGACTCAGCATAAAATTTACACATTTTACTCTCTACTGTTTATTCATTTTCAACACAAAATTAGGAAAATATGTAGAGAGCGCAGTCACTGAAATTCTTCATGATTATTTACTATAGCAAATTTAAAAATAAGCTAATAGGAGATCCTATGATTTATTTTTGAGAAACAAAATGGCTGGGATTCAGAGTCAGCCTAAGGCATAAGCAAGATAAACCCCTGCAGAGGGCTTCACAATCAACAGGAGGCTGCTGGGAGCTCAAAAGCCATGCTTATAATAGTGCATTAGTGATATTTGCGCAAATTGAAAATGATTCAAATGTTTTACGCAACTGAATGTAGCCAGATTTTTTTTTCTGAGTGAAATGTATTGTTTGCCCTCTACCTTTGTACAAAAAACAAAGGTTGCTACGTAACTTCTGGACTGCAGAAGTTACGTAGCAAAGGTTATGTCTAATATCTAATGCTATGACATGGTAGCTGAAATATCAACTTCTGTTCAGAGCCGCTCCCCTGTGTCTCGAAACGGCCTTGGACCGGCTCTGCCTGAGAAGAATTGACAGCCTGAGAAGTTTTTTGGATCTACATCATTATTTGTGACTATTCTTTTTAAAGAAAAAAAAACTAATTCAATTAATTCTAAAGAGACTGAATACTGGAGGCAGTTTCTTGAGTTTAATGTAAGCTTCGTCCCTTTCCAGAACTTCTTCCATTCTTGCAGATCTTATCATTTCCTCCCCTGAACGTATTTATTTCTTTGAGTACCAGGCTCGCTTTTACGTTTTATGTTTTATTTTTTTCTGGAACATCATGAGAAATTATTATATTTAAATCCAGTCCAATAAATTGTTCTGATGAAGCAAGTAAATTTAGTGTTTGTTTGAAAAGAAGCACCCTATTTTAAGGGCAAAGCGTCAGAGATGGGAATTTATGGAGAGAGCCCTGGTGTTGGACATTCAGGCATTCCTTATGAGTCACCCATATCCATGCTTTCACTCCCTGTTTCTGTTTTGCCGGACGAAAGCTTTAACTCATTAAATCTTTTTAAGGTTAACTAATGGAAGGGCAGAAAAAAACAGATTTTTTTTTTTTTTAATAAATCTAGCCGTAAAAAATAATCTCTAGCCAGAAACATAAAAATTTTGTTTTTTCCCCTCATTTCACTATGTTCTTGTTCTGTATTTAATAATAATAATAATAAAAAAAAAGACTTTATTCCTATTGAAAACCCTTTTATCCCAGAGTTTTCTTTCCCCACATATTTAAGGAAAAGTTTGGGGGTTTTGAAGTGGGAACCTGTTAAAATGTTAAAATGTTGAAAGTAGTCAATATTTTAGTTGCAGTAAAAAATATTATTTACTTTTTTTTAATTTGACAGTTTGTAACTTTTTCTAAGTGCATTTTTTTAACATCCAGTTCCCTGTCTCTGTTTTTCTCAGTTTCCCTGGCCTCCAATAGTCTATTTGTTACACTCGGACCGTTCCCTTCCTTCTTTCACGTAATAGTTCGTTTTAGCTTCTTTCTGTTTAGAACTTGCTGTTATGCAAGACACATGACTAGAACCTCGTCCATAAGGGGTCAAAACCAAAGTGGACTTCTGCGGTCTTACAACTCCAACTTCAAGAACCTTGCTGCAATTCATGCAATCTCTGCTTGAAAGCCCTTTAAACTGTTGTTACATTTGCCCCAATTTACACAAAAGTATGATTGTTTGCACAGAAAATGAGGGTCGGAGGAAGTGCACCATTTGTGATCTTCCTATGTGAAACATAACTTAGATTAAACTGTGTTTGTAAGATTAAATGTCTTATATAATGGTTAAACTGCCCATAGCTCTGAATTTCTTTACCTACATATATATATCATTCTTATGTGTTTCACCCAGGAAGATCATTGGTGACACAACAATGATCTTTCCAATTTCTACTTTCTGTGTAAATAGTGACAAACTTCTCTGTAAACCATTCAAATAAATTTGATAACTAAAGAGTAAAAAAAATACAATTAGCATAAACTGCTAATATGTTTTGCTCAAGACTGTATGAGTTCACTTTGGTGGAATAGCCATTAGCTTTAGCCTTTTGGACCAGCTACCATGCTGGTGTACAGGTTGTGCTGTCCTGGGTACTTCACCGGAAAACTGACAAGCTGGCAATCTAGATTTATACAAATCAAAGAAACAAAAAGAGTTATCAACCATGGGTAAGATATTGAGTGCTTACAACCTTTTGACAAAACCCAAAATATCTCTTTAAGGCACAAACCACTTTTCAGTGTCCTCTTGAACTAGCAGCTCAAAGTACCCATCACAATGTTTACTGTACTTAAGAGAATATGGCCTGTGAGTAATACCACATGAAAAGATTTTAGCCATGGTTAAGATTTATTTCCAGGCTTAGCGTTATCAGTCTGCTCTTTGACACATTGATCTAACAGAGTTTATTGAGTGTGGAGGAATGCTCTTTACTGCACCACAGTCTGCAATATGTGGAGCTTCATTTGCTGCCTTTTGACAGCCGACTGTTATGATTTTGACAAGAGATTATCCTTCACATGGTTTTCTTTTAGCATTTACATCTGACTAAACGTGCTAATTGGAAACATTTGTTTTAATTTGTTTATTATTGTTGTGACGAATCCAGCTGAGACAAGGAGACCACCAGTAAGCCATTTAGTTTCCACACAGATAAATTAGAAAACCACCCCAAGGTATGTAAATTGGAGCGAGTGTTGTACTCAAAACACCAGCAAATATTTATAGGTTCGTGAATTTACGAGGTGGTCTTACCTTGGCACTGCCTGACTGGTATCCATGGTGCTATAAGGGGGTGGGGGGAATATAAACACAGCAGGAGAGAGGAATCCTCCCTGCGTTCTGGAACGAGCCGAGGGTCACATTTATTCTGTGAGAACGTTGGGAAGGGATGAAGGCGAACTGGATCTTTGGTGCAAAGGGAGGGAATTGTGATCAAAAGCTGGGAAGCTAGGGAAACAGATAGGAACAGTTGAAACAGACGTGAGTAGTCAGACTTCATGGCTGTGCAGGGTTGAAAGTCCTTCCCAAAGTAAACAACCCAGCCTGGCTCAGCAGCAGACAACAGGCCCCAGGGCTGTTTTGACCAAAGGGGCTACAGCGTAGTGCATTGCGGTGGCTCCCTCAGGAGATGCCCGCTGATCTTTCCATGCTGCCTTTCAAACGAGAGTTCTGCCAGGCCTGCCTCCGGAAGAGATGGGATCTCTGACTCAGCCCTTTTGGGTTTCCTCGACAGACACAGTGGCATATTCAGGGATAGAAAACTCTTAAATCTGGGATGGTTTTACACCATTCTGCATTTTTATGAAACAGGCTTGTGACTGGAAACATCAGATGACTTTTACTATTGTTATTATTAATAACCTATGATTTATTAGCTCTGACAAATTCATAGAAAGCTGCTCTGGCCGTTGATCTCCACGTAGTTGTTTGTCCCCTCAGTTAGCAAACAAGAACTGGAGAGAGACACAGAAGCTCCACCCTCCGCTGTGTCCTAAACCCTTCTGTCCGTTTGATACACCCAAAGCAAAGGTTCAGTTCAAAACCATAAAAACAACTCTGAGAAACTGTCTATAAAAATAAAACTTACTCTGCTGCTTAAAAACCAAATGACAGTAAAAGGTGTCTCCACATAAATGCAGGGGTTACATAATACGGCTATGTATAGTCAGTTGTGCAGCTTACAAAAACGTGGGAGTTTGTTCAGAGAGGGAATGACACTGCCTTCAAAAGCTCAAACTCACATTGATCATGAGACCTCAGGTAAAACAAGTGTAGTGAATAACTGAATTGTTTGCCTGTGCGTTTGTGTGTGAGTGCAGCTGAGTTGCAAAAAATAAAAGGATGTTGTCAGACATCTCGTAGGAGTAGCAGGTGTTACTATATATAAAATCCATATATATATATATATATATATACACCGCTGGACATCAAGGTTGTGTGAGAAGGTAGGGTGGTGTAATTAAAATTTTTTATTTGATAGTTAGAGGGTGGGGTTGATTAATCTTTTTGGATAATTAGAGAAATAGGTATAGTGCAAAGATATTTATCTGATTAACCAAAATAGAAAGATACATAATTTTACGAATAAAAATCTAAGATGCATGCTTATTAAAATGTCCTTTAACCTGTCATCTATGTATAAAATCCATTGCAACCAATTATTAGATTCTGCTTAGTTACAAAATAGAATCCAGCTATGTGTGAACTAATAACAGCATAAATCCAGCTGCTTTGTGAAGGTGTCAGATGTTTCTTTGAAAACAGTTTTGAACAAAACACATCATGGAGACCAAGGAACACAGCAGACAGGTCGGTGAGACACTTGTGGAAAAGTTTGAAGCAATTAAGCTACAAAACAATATACTAAGCTTTAAAGATCTCACAGATCTGATGGTAACTCTGGAAGAGCTGCGTAATTCCCCAGCTCAGGTGAAGCAAGCTGTGGACAGGAAAACTTCAATTTGGATGTACAATCATAAAATCTGGTCCTTATGTAAAAATATACAAGAATAAAGTTGTTCTTTAACAAATGCCATAGGAAGTCCCATTTCTTACAAGTCCAGTAGAACATGTGCTATGTGAAAAATGGAGCCACTGGCCTCTTGCAAAGCACTGTAAATTAAAAAAAAAAAAAAAAAAGTATTTTAAGAAGGGCTGCACAGTGAGCTGGTAGAGCTGTTGCCTTGCAGCAAGAAGGTTCTGGGTTCGATTCCCGGCCCGGGGTCTTTCTGCACAGAGTTTGCATGTTCTCCCTGTGCATGTGTGGGTTCTCTCCGGGTACTCCGGCTTCCTCCCACAGTCCAAAAACATGACTGTCAGGTTAATTGGCCTCTCCAAATT
>CAEGAE010012742.1:0-18208 GCA_903067095.1 Girardinus metallicus | reverse complement strand
GACCAATAAGCATCTTTAAAATGACCGGCGCGATGCCTGGAGTTACGGCAACTGAACATTGGGAAGAGGCTGCGGGAGGATTTATACAGGTGAGCGGATAGACTGAACACGGCGGGCGGCTGAGTAGTTGATGGTCCGTAAGTGTAGCTTTACGGACGAACCGCACAATAAATTTCAGATCCCGGTCTGAGCAAACAGATGGCGGAGCGCATCGTCCATGGCTGGTAGATGAGTTTCTGAGTGTGACAAGGTGCCGTAAATATCTCGTATTGCTCCCTTATGAGGGGCAGTTTAGGACGAAAACTATGTTTTGTCTCTCACACACTACTAACAACTAATACACACACAATATTTAAATTGCACATATATACTATTAAAATGTCATACATATGCAATTTTTCTCTCTCACACACAAAATACTAAAATTGCGGATATACACTACAAAAATATCACACACACATACAATTTTTTTTTCTCACACGCATACATAAAAGACTAAGATTACACATATAGTCTAATAAAATATAGACTCACCTTTGGTATGTGAGAGTGATGTCACGGAAGAGGCGGGGCATAATTTGGAGATCAGATCGCTCATGCGTTGATACCACAGTGACGTTAGCTTCAAGTTGGATGCTGGAGCTACACGGTGTAAGCGGCGTTTAGCTCAAGGTTAATCCGATTTATGAACGCTAATTTCGGTCAGCCGTTTTCTCCCGCTCCCTCCTCAAGCGCTCGGCGGTTCACTTAGGTCTGTACTCCGGCGTTAGCTCCGCTTCGTCCGGTGTTAGCTTCTCTTACTCCGGCGTTAGCTCCGTTTCCTCCGGCGTTAGCTCCGTTTCCTCCGGCGTTAGCTCTGCTTCCTCCGGCTTTAGCTCCTCTTACTCCGGCGTAAGGCTCTAACGCTTTACTCCGGCGTTAGCTCCGCTCCCTCCTCAAGCGCTTGGAGGTTCACTTAGGGCTTATTCAGGCTCTAACGCCGGTGCTAAGGCCGCTAACTCAGGCTCTAACGCCGGCTATAACGCCGGTTCTAAGACAGTTTATTACTCCAGCTCTAACGCCGGAATAAGCCCTAAATGAACCGCCAGTGCTTGAGGAAGGAGCGGTAGAGAACGGTTGGCCGAAATTAGCGTTCAAAAATCGGATCAGCATTGAGCTAAAAGCAGCTTCAAGTGTAATATCCAACTTGAAGCTGACGTCACTGTGGTATCAACGCATGCGCGATCTGATCTCCGAATTATGCCCCGCCTCTTCCGTGACAACTCACACACACAAAAGGTGAGTATATTTTATTAGTTTATATGTGCAATCTTAGTCTTTTATGCATACATGTGAGAAAAAAAATTGTATGCATATGTGATATTTTTAGTGTGTATGCGCAATTTTAATATTTTGTGTGTGTGTATTAGTTTTTAGTAGTGTGTGAGGGACAAAACATAGTTTTTGTCCTAAACGGCCCCTCATACTCCCCCCCGGACTTACGTTCGTCCGTCCCTGGTCTGTTTCCTCCCCTCCTCCTGTTCATTCGTTCATTCGCCTCTAATCTATCCTCCGCCCCAGGCGACATTTCCCATATTCCCAAACAGGTATGGGGCAAGGTGAGAGTTCATCTATTAAACTCACTGAAGATGAAAACATAAACTAAAAATTGGAGTATAGACATTTTTTATAAGCGTATTTGTGAGCCTGCCTCTTTATTATTAAATTGAATATAATTTCAGATTTTTGTATAACTTTTCTTCAGGCTAACTTAGAAAGTGAGCTATTATTGTTACAGGTTAATTTTCTAAACTACAAAAAAGTAGCTAGTGGAGAAGCTCAAATATGAAAAATTGACCTGATATTGATATCTGATAGTAACACCGGTGTTATGCCACATTTACCAATATTTAATTTTATCAAATTTTTTATGCGATTACTTGATTAATCGTAAGAATAATCGATAGATTACTGGATTACTAAAATATTTGTTTACAATAGCCCTAATGTAATGTCCTTGTAACTTCAAAAAATTTTGTTGTACTGCAGTTATTTATAGAAGAAATAATTGTTCCTGCTAAATCCTCATGCTGAGCAGGTGGGCCACAAGTTATTCTGACAGAGCTCAACCTTCCTCAGTTTGCATGCTTGTAGATGCTTCACTGAGCAAGGCCATTCATAACTAGTTTGGAAATGAAGATGACATTTGTTGCCTTCTTTGGCTCAGTAGTCCATGAAAATGAGTCTGTAAGCTGATGAAGTACCAAATGTGTGAAAAAACTGCTTGTTTTGTGTGTTATAGTCATCCAAAGAAAAATGTTCTTTGTCTAAATGTACTTCTAACTGCTTCAGTCTCGTCACGCAAAGGCTGGGTTGAAGATTTTAGAAGGGTCTTGTGTATTTTATATATTTTAAATATCATCTTTGAATTACTGGTTGAATTTGTTTTTCACATCTGAGAAGCTTTTCTATGGCTTTAGCACCACAGATATCATCTCCATGGCAAGCAAGATCTGTGCTCTTCAAAGCTGAATAATGTTATTTCTTATGGTTCATTAGAGTTGTGTGATGATGTTTTTGCCTGCCATGACCCTGCCTTCTCCTTGTATCTTCCCTTTTTCTTAGTAAGCTTGTTTGAGATATTTTTTTTCTGCTGCAGTGGGTTTGTATAATGAATGATGCAGCTTGTGTACAAGAACCATAAAAGCTTAAGGTAGTTCAGATTATGATGTTTTCCTTCTTCTCTGGTGTCTAAACGTACGCTCGACTTTAGTTCACATGCACAGAGACTTTTTTTGACAGGTTAAAGATTTTAACAATAACTGAGAAATGTTCAGGCTGGCAGCTTTTGCCACTATTTTCCTACATGTTGATTATATTCATTCAGATTATGAATGCTAATTTCATAATCTGAATGATTATAGAATGTTCAGACAGCTTCCTTTTGGAGCACAGATTCATATCAGTTGGAGCTGGACAGTATGTTGAATTGTAATTTGATTTTCTAAATGCTATATGGTGGAAGGTTTTATTATAAGGTAACACAATATGGCTTTAATTATATGATGGTTATGTTATGTCTTTATTCTTAGTGCTTATAAACTTAAACTTCTCTAGGCTACACACCCAAGGTTAGATATTGTTTTCTGAAGCTGCTCAGGAGCCAGACTGTCTCTCTGCTGTTTTGGATTTCTTATTGTTGGTCTAAAACTCTTTTATGTTGTCTGAGCCAACTTTGAGCCAATTCAGACACTACTCTGAGTCTTACTTGGACCTTTAATCTGAGCTGTTCATGAGTTTTTGATCTTGTTGCTCTTATGTCAGATACATAATATGATATGGTACTAAATAAACCTGACTGAGTGATTTTCACCTAATAGTGCGTAGCAAGAATGTGCAATATTGCAATTGCTTTCTTAAATTAGAGTATGTAATGTTTCAGGAGTCTTGCATTCAAAATCTGCTTAAAGATATTCTATTTGGCTGGCTGGATTAGCATCTCAGTGACCAAGATGCTAATGACATATAAAGAAGATGTGGCTTTTTGGGAAAACCCAGATTCCTTACATTACATCCATGAACACAGTCTTCCACATTTAATAGTAGATGCTTTATTTTGGATTATTTTTTAAAATCTCATTTCAATTCTATAAACCAGAGTACTACTTTTGTTCTCTCTGGATCCGGACAGGCTCAGTAACTTTAAACATTTTCAATTGAGTTTATTCTGCTTTGTGCTGCATCTTCAGAAATGGTCCCTCTCATCACAGGGTATAAGGATATCAGGATGCTTGAGATTAACTTAATTAACTATTAATGTTGCATTTTATTCAGAACAGATTTCCATATGAATCTCAGTCGACAAAATTACGTCCTACTTTAATACCCAGTGTGGAAGCAAATGGGTCAGAGTTTGGGTTTTTAACTGGGCATGGAGTAATGTCCATTAGTGTGGATCTGGATTATAATATTCAAGATTAAAAATTGGATAAAAGCAGACACTAGATGCTGTTATTTGAGTTTTTAATCACAGCAAGTGTCTTTCTGTCACTGCAAGATAACTTGAAGTTTTTTTGACGTTACGCATTACAAAATACCCACTGGTGTCATCTGTGAAACACACGTGCTTTATTTTGTGTTTTCTTTCATCAAACTCTCATGCAGAAATACTCTTTGTTCTTATTTCCTGTCATTCGTGGTTCTAACCACAGTTATTCCCAATACCAATTTTGGTAAAAGTGCATTTTAAATTTAGTCAAATACAACTTCCTTTCTGAACTCTAAGACTAGTGGCAGAGGAAGTAACATTTATTTAAGTTTAATTTAAAAGATCGGTGGACAGATAGACAAAATAAAACCCTTCCATTTGTTGTTTTCTTTTCAATACACACAGTAGCCATGGACTATTTTGTGTCCTTGACACTGAAACCTAACAACTCCTTTACTGCCAATTTCTTTGATAAGTAAATGTCAACAGTGAAAAGAAACTTGATGTTCTTTCTGAATAGCACACACACATTGCTGTCAGGCTGTTTTATCTTTTGTAGACCCGATTTACCTCCGTCTTCATGCTGACAATCGTATACCCCTGTTTATTTGAGTTGCTTGACTTGGAAGCCTCCAACTACCTGTTAATCTCTTGCCTGAGAGTGAATGTGTCCAGCTTGGCATTTTGGCTGAAGCATGTTCCATAATTACATAAAAATAACAAAAGTCCATGCTAGCTGATGTGATGTATTATTATAAGTATTTATATCTGCAAACTTGGTACTTTGAATATTACATACCACTATGGCTGCATGATATTAGGAAAGCATGCATATTTGATCATATTTATGAAAGTTGCCATAGAAACATGACTCAACATTCATAGACCCCAAAAAACGAATAGTCCATCCAGCTACTGGAAGAAAAATGTAATGTTTTGTTACAGTTTGTAAAGTTTTTATCACAAGGACTTTATTTTAAAAAGTAACTTCTTGTCATCTGCTGCTTTGCCTTTGAAGCAACATATTTGTAGTTACCTAGCGACTTGACGACCTTACCATCTCTTTACCATTTGAAAGCCTTAAAACAGTTGTAAAGTATATCACAGCCATACAGAGTTTAAATAAGCTAACACTTCAACCACTGTGGTTCTTCACATTAAGTATAATGCATAAAGTGATATTGTAATAATGCAAAACATTTTGACCATCTTTTTGTCCAGGTGGCCTAACTCTACCTTGACAACTGTTGTTCAATTTTAAATTTTAAAATAGAAAACGTTGTGTTCTCTACAAACTACTAGGTAGGACTATATTGTAATACGAGTTTAGACCATGCATGGAAATTCAAAGCTTGTATGCAATCAGCAAGGCTTACTTAAGATAAAAAATGTTGGCATTTTATGACAGGCTTTCATTGTAATGTGTCATAATCAGGATCCAACTAGACTGTATGTAACTGATCTGAATCTGATAGCTGTGCTGAAATTAATTGGAGTAATTTAAATTGAATTTGGACTGAACTGGATTCATGATTGAATCTATTTTTTTTTAATTATATAATATGGTGCTATATAAATATGTTTAAAATAATAAAACTGTCCTTTTGTGAAAATATTGGCATTTCTAGGGATTATTTTCTATTCTAGTCTGACCATGACTTCCCTTTCATTTCAAATTTAATGAAGAATTGAATGCTGTAGAATTTAATGAAAGATCAAGCTTTCTCATAACGGGCATATACCTGAGGTTTAAAACTTATTTCAAATTAGCAATAACATACTTTACTGTTCTCTACCATTAAAGCAGCTCCACAAAACCTCTTCTGATGAGACAAAAGGAGAAAAAGAAATCATGTTCAATAATATGTGTGGGTGTTGGAAAAAGAGCGTTGAAGTATGTGTAGGTGCTTTAAAAGCTATTCCAGCCTACCAGTAATTCAACCCCCAGACTTCTCTTTAAAAATACAAAAGTCTGGAGGCAGACATGAGTTCAAGATATTATAATTACTAACAACCGTCAACAAACTGCTGCTCTGGAAATGGTTGGGGATAAAAAATGAGTGAGTCTAATGATTTGTTTATTGACCTTAGTAGTAACAATAATACTGCTCAGAATTCATAACTTTAGAAAATAAGAGGCAGATGCACAAAGCTGCTTACAGGTGCTAAATGGTTATAAACCCAAGTTTGCCAGTGCTTCTTATTCGGAAAGTAGGCAGGTCTGCTCCCAAACGAGAACTCAAGGAAGCAGTGTTACTCTGTAGTAACACGCTTTACCTACATATGAGACGTGTTGTGCAAATTATGAAAAAAATTGGGTCTGGAAAAAGCTGGTGGTAAATTAGGCAGGCAAAAAGACAAAATGCTCCAGGTATTATTAGAGAAAAAAAAGGTCAAGAAGTCAATCCTGTCTGCAAATTATTTTTGCCTGATGTTTTTTACAAATAACTTTTTAATTAAATTAAATTAGAGGAATCTCTGCCACTCTGCACTGTTGTGTTCAGGTCATTTTAAAAATATTTATTATACATGGTATGTACTATATTTTATCTTGCTAACTGTCTTTAAACATTTGTTGAAGTGTCGAATAACAAACCGTCATACATGAGCACAAATTTAAAAATTACTTGCAAATATTTCTATAATAGCACCACAAAATCAGTGGTTTGATTGCAAAAAAAATAATAATAATAAAAAAATAATAATCACAAAAACAATTGTGCAATCCTGGAGGGAATGATTTATGATGTCCTTGGGACTGTCAAAACTTTGAGCTATCGCACAAGAGAAAAAGAAACTGTTACTAAGTGAACAAAAACAGTCCAAAGATTCAGTAATGTTGGATTACATTACATTACTCAGCAGAAAGAAATACTTCTTTCTGCTGAGTGACTGTCATGAAACAGAGAGGATAATACCAAATTTGCATGAAATTGAGCTTCCCTAATTTGTAGACTTTAAATTGGCATATTTTTAACTGGATTATTACTTAATAATATATTTCTGAGCTTACAAACTATAAATATGAAATATTAACCAACTGATGGGTTACAAAAACTTTCAAAATTGAACGTTTCATGAATGAACCTGTCTTGAAAACCATGGTAAGCTAAATGCAATATTTATAACACACTGATAAGGCATGCTGTGGAAAACCTGTAAAGACGCGTTCTTGTCTTTTTTTTATGTTGTTATTAAAGAACTTTTGTTCTTCAAAGTGTTAAAAAGTATCAAAGTACAAACTAAAGCAATAAAAAGTGATACAATAAAATAAAAATCATAACAGAAATAAAATTTAAGTAAACTTTAAGGAGATCTGTGAGATCAGGAGGCTGCACAAGCTCCTAGGGATTTGGAAATTTGTAAAGGAGTTTACCCTTTATGGGTCAACAATAGCATCCAGGGAAGAGAACCAAATACTCAGGAGAAATGCTCACTGTTTTATGTTACAACGGGTTGCGCATTCAGGTCACTTCTAATTCAAAATACATGTGATATATACATTCTTATGCTCATATAAAGAAACAAGTTAGCATTATTTTTAAGAAGGGCGTAGCAGTAATAGTCTGTATAACTGGAAGAAATATTACAAAAAGAAAAGTGGAGATATTTAATTATGATTAGTTGCATTTAGAACATTGGAAGTACAACCAAGTAGCCTGTAAATTGACCTTATTTCACACAGATGCCATCTGATCCGGTCATGGTGGCATCTAGTCACTCTGTAGCCCAATTGAGCATCTTTGTTTTTTGTTTCCTTTTCTTCTGCCAGTCACAGCAATCTTCGTGGCTTTACTGCTGCTGGAGGCAGCGACTGTCAAACAGTGCTGTTCCCATATGGGGGTTTAAATGGCCCATAAAATGTTTAGGTGGGCTGTTAAGTGTCAGTGTGACAGCCACGTGAATGTCAGCACACAGGTGTTCCCTGAATAGCACATTAGTGGAAGATAGAGCTGCCTATTTTCTCTTTCTGTCTTCATAATGCTATGTATGGGTAATTAGAGTTGACTATGTGTATATATGTTGCGTCTTTCAATTTAGGTATATCTTTTAAAAGTTGATACTTGAGCATTGAAACATGGTGCAACATCAAGAAAAATGAATTGTAACTGAGGACACTGTCATTAATTCTTGCACTGGCCCTTTTGGTCCTCATCTCTCTGCCTCTGGGCACTGGGTGCAAATTATCGTCCTATAAATAGGTTTCCAGTCTGATTACACCAGGTGGTCTAATCTGCCAGTTCCACGTCTTGCTCCTTGCTCAGGAGGGTGGTGGAGTGATTATTTGTCTACATTAACACTGGCTCCAGTCCCACAGATGGGCATGTTGTTTCACATTGACAAAGGTGACAACCTAGTTTATTTTTACACATCACACCACCATAAAAGGAAAGGTGTCAAACAGGACACCCACTCATTCTTGAAAAGTCTAAGAAGTTATGGAATTTGATTTTTTTTTTTTCCATTTCCAGCCCTGGATAGTTTTATTTCCAAGAAAATTTTGTATTTTCCTGAAGTAAAAGTTAGAAAGTCTTAATCTTCAGTTTGCCAATTTTTACCTTGATTTCAAATATTCACACTCCAGCATTTTGGTTTTTGATTTACTACCTGAATGAACACTAACTCAAACATGAAGAAAGGTTCAATGAATAAGAACTTAAGTCTTGAGAAAGTTAAAAAATACAGATTTTACTGGACCCTGATTGATCTGATTCTTAAACTGGGTCTAAAATCCCCAGCAAAGCACAAAAAATGCTATAGTTTAGTGAGTTTATATACCAAACTAGAACTAGAAAATTTCTCAAGAAATTTAAACAGGGCCTGCCAAAGTGTGCCCGTTGGTTGGAATGCGTTCTGATGCTAAAAATTAGCATCAACGCTAAAGTAAGCTACAATGTACTCAATAGCATGTGGAGAGTCACAAGCAGGTTGAGCAACATAGACTTACTCCATTCAGTATTTTAAAATTAGTGTATAAGCTAAAATTAAACAAATGCTAATGTTAGCCTAAATGCTGCCAGTGGCATGTGGGGAATAACTAACATGTCGTCTTACATTGATCTCCTCCATTCAGTGTGCTAAACATGGCTAATAAATAAGAAAAATAGCTAAAAAAAAGTAGCAGTAGCCTTTTAGGAAAAAGGCTACTGTTAATGTGGGCAGTAGCTACTGCTAAAGTCGGCAGTGCTAATGTTTGTGCTAATGTTAATGCACTGCCTTCTGATTTTTACTTTTGCAAAAGTAAAAATCATGTTTACTTCATTGCACTTGGTTAACAGAAAACTTGCTGATGTCTTGGCAACAGATTAACAACAAATATTGTTATTGTTCAAAAAACATAAGATTTCTTCTGCTCTTTTGAAATACCATTTATCTGACACTACATACTACTTAAGAATTGTGTAGCTGATGAATTTGGCAGAGAAGTAAAAATGTTTATTTTTCTTTTGGTCATTGATGGTAAATATAAAACAGACATTGGACACAAAAGTAAAAATCTTATTTATACTTCGTGGCAGTTCGTTACCAAAAATTGTTAATCTCTTGACACCAGATTAATTTTTGTTTATAAAACATTGGTTCTTTTGAAATACTGTTTATCTGCTTAGACACAGGAAATTTACAGTTGGTAAATTTTGTAAAAGTAAAAATCAAATGTTTACTTTGTGGCACTTGGTTACCAGAAAACGTGCTCATCTCTTAGCAACAGATTGACAAATGTTTTTATTGTTCAAAAAACACAAGATTTCTTCTGCTTTTGTGAAATACTACTTATCTTACACTACTTACTATTCAACAAGAATTGTGCAGTTGATGAATTTGGCAGAAAAGTGAAAATGTTTTTGTTTTTTTGTTGTCATTGGCGGTAAATATATTATAAAACATATATACTTTTCGGTAGTAAGTGTTCCTCCAAGGTGGCGTCTCTGTAGATCTAACTGGAAGCTCTGCTCTTTTCTGTTGGAACCGAGTGTTCTGCCATCTCTGTAGTTCTGTACACCTCTGCCCTCCTCAGAGTTCTGTTGCTATGGTAATTAATCCTCTTTGAAAACTAACATGTGTGAGTGAGACACAGAGAGGGAGACAAAATTATATCTCTCTTTTCTTGTAAACCTTTTTTTCAAGCATATGGGGAAAATTAAACAGATATTTTGCATATCTGTATATGCAAAATATAAACTTGCATTTTCCTTGCAAATGTAATGTTTAGCCCATTGGACTGTATTTTCAGCAGATATTTACACTGGGGCGACGCTGTAAATTGATTTACATTTTCAGAAAATTTATTGTTTGATGCCTGAAATTTATTTAAAGATTTCAGGCTTATACCACTGAAACAAAAACTTCAGCAACATCACTGTTGTATCATCTTGCTTTATTTCTTCGATTTTTTAAATAATTTAACAAAAATAGTTTAATTTTCCCCATATATTTAAGTTTTGCAGTTCTATTATTGGGTTAGGATAATTGAAATATTAATTTAGAGGAGGTTTCAACTATATTTATTATCCTAAAAAACAAACTTACATGCAGTTACTTTTTGTATATAAATAGTGTTTTTGCTAGTTTGCCATCTCAGTCTAAATCACCCCACTCATTCTGTCGAGTTGTGTGTGGGGTCTGTCTACCTCGCAGCTACTCCCATCATCGCTTTTCTCCCCGTCTTCAGTTATTTCCTATCAGAGATGCCAACGTGTCACCAGGAGCGCTAAAGTCTAATGGCTATGGAAACATTTTCTGGGACACCTGCAGCAGACCTGAAGCCTGCAAGTCTGCTGAGAGAACAGAGGGAGGTTTATCTGGGCTGGCAGGCCTCGCCTTCAATGCCTTGCCAATAGAAACAGCCGCACATAACTTGGTGCTTCACAGCCAGATAAGGCCTGCAAACAAAGAAGCACTGCTGCTAAGCTGTGCTCAATACGACTGAGGGAGAAAATAAGATGTATACCTAATAACTCATTTCACTTTGTTCTAGTTACATGTTTTACTTTCTGGCTTTAAGTTGAGAACTTTTATCTTGTGTGAATGACAAGGGTCAAAGTGCAAGTAATTCAGGACAGAAAAAGAAAGTAAGTCAGGGAAGCTGGTTTGAAAAATAGAACGGAGAAGAAAACGTTAGACCTAAAACTAGATGGACAGTGATATAGTTTATTTTGCTTTGGAAAGAAACATTGAAAATGTTGCAGTTTATAATAAACAGATATTTAGATCCAGTGTGAGAATGGTTTATAAACAACAGCTTCTCAGTATGTGTTGTTTGTGTTTAAAAAAGTACAATAGACAAAAATGATATATGTCCTCAAACCCTCTAGTTTCAATACATATATTTTAGCTTTGTTGAACATTTTTCCATTTTTTCTGGTGCAGGTTTTAGTTTTCCTCCTCAGCAAACTTGACTAACACTGAAATAATATATTTAACTTTTTTTATTGTTACTTGTAAAGTCGTGTCTTGCTATTCTTAGATAATAATGCTTTTTCCATGAGTGTTGTCATCCTTTGGCAGACCAAAAAGTGGAGAATTGTTGTAGTCTATTCTGCAGAATATAAAAGCAAGTTTTAAAGCTGTTGCATTGGATAATCACAGTCAATCTCTGACAATGTTCTTTATATGGTTAAATTAATTCTTATCAATATTTTAATGTGGGTTGAAAAGTAAAAGTGCATTTTAATTTATTTAACACTAACGTCTTTATGTGTTGGGCATACTTATTTGTCTCAGAATTAATAAACTGAGTTGCTTTCATATTGCTAAGCTTACTTCTTGCCCGGTAGTTGTCTATTGCTGGATGTTTTTTGTTGACCACAAGAAACATGTAAAGACACAAATGAAAACATAACACACCCCCATGGAGATTGTCCAAAACCGTTCAATAGATTGCCAATATTTATACAGAGTTGTTGTCTGGTACAAGTACCAAACTAAAATAGTGGGATCATGACAGTAGTGGGAACTAAAAAGTTAGAAGGCAGACTTTCAGTTCCTGTAATTGCCAATACATTTTTAACATCTTTGCTCTGCATGGACTCTAACACCGTTTTTGGTTGCTTTTTTGGAGTTTGTTAGGTTTTGCTTTGTGTCTTTGGCATTATGACTTTAGATTGTGAAACCAGCATTGTTTCATTACCCGTATTGAATCACACTCTACCATAACATGCCTGGGCCACACAGTCTGTCACCATTAATAATAAAAATGGATGGATACACTAACACTCATATTTGAAAAATAATGAGAATAACCTGAGCTAGAAGAGGCCCATCCTATTTGTCAAAGTTTCTTATGTTTACATGTTTTGATCTGCTGCTTTTCTCTGTGGATTGTGCTCTATTTTTCATGGTTAATAAATTTAAGTAATGATTATAAATGAGTGTTTTTACCTCTGAGCATGATGTTTATCAAAGCAAACACCTTCTGGATTATCTTTAACTTTAATGGATAGAGGCAGTGTTAATTAGCTACTGTACATAGTAACACAGGAGCTTCAGGTTTAATAGACAGCGGGTTTGTTTAATGCTTAAGCACACAAAGAGCAAGCAATTTACTCAGATACCTTAAAGGAAACTCATTTGGCACGCATCATCTAATGCGACTAAAGTATTTGCCTAGAGCAGTGGAGAGAATAAAAGCATTCAGATGATTCAGTTTTTTTATTTGTTATTTATTGTGCGTGTTGGCATAAACGTTTCTGCTTGTTTGGCAAGAAATTAACTTCGTCACAGTGGCCCCACACACAAAGGCAAGCAGGAACTGCTGAGCCTAATGTTACGCTGTAGGGACAGTGAAGTTATTTTGCTTCGTTTGAACACTTGGCAGCTTTGGCTGATGCAGAGTTCATAAACCTATCAATCAATAGGGCCAAACAGAGATAAAGAGTCTTTAAAGTAGGAGATTCTGATCTCAAACATTAAGTGCAAATACAGTCATTCTAAAATGTTGCTGCCAAAGCTATAAAAAGCTTATTTTAAACATAATCTGTTTTTTACCGTACATAAATCATCTCAAGGTTGTCAAGTCGAGACAATAATAAGTTACACTGCCTACAGCAGAAGACTAATCGTGCTTCTTGATGTAAAGAACAATAATTAGATAACGTTAGTTATCCAATAATTATATTAGGCCACGGTTGAGAGAGATTCTTAGAGACTCCCTGTTATACTCTTCCATCCACTCAAACACCCCCTGCCCCCAGCGTTCATTCAGTGGCACGGCGACCCTAAGGGGGCAGGCCCCACAGTTTGGGAATTTCTTCCTTAGAGTAAGGAAACTTTTGGGATCGTACCACTTCTCAACTTCTGAAGATGTATGAAAAGTTTTAAAATTGCAGTGGAGAATCTCACACTGAAAAATTGTGTTTCGTGGTGTAAGTACTACATGACATAATCAGTTCCTATTTACCAATGGCCATCAAGATGGATAAGGACCTAAATTTATCTCAGTTCCATACACAGTGAGGAGGATGTTGAGGGAATTATTTTCAATGGTCCTTTTCCACTAGCAGTAGCGTGGCTCGACTTGTCTCGCCTCACCGTGGTTCGGCTGGTTTTCTATTTCATCTAAGTAACATCTCTAGTGGGTGGAGTTGTAGTTACAGAGCCGCACCAGAGTCCAAAAAGTAACAAGATCTGGTCTGTATTTGCATTCTAGAGAAGTGCAAGAGAGTCTAATGCAACCAGTGACTCCATTCGATCGCTAACTGTGACCGCCGAGCTTACGTCTCGTTTTCAGTCTTACTTGACATTTTTTGAAGTTTGGCAAAGTCAATGCTACAAAGGGGCCTGGTAGCATGTAAACTTTATAACAGGGTAATCCTGAGTCAAGTCGTGCTGAGTAGGCACTAATGGAAAAAGGCCATTACTGGTGCAGGACTGCAGAAAGGGCCATCTTTGGGTCAACAAGTCTCTGTAACAACCATTCAATGATCTCTGCATGCCAACTGGCTGCTTGGAAGTGATGCCAGAGAAAAGCCTTTTCTGTCCAACCGTCGAAGATGTATTTATGTCAGGTTTACTAATTGCTTTTATGGCTGTATCTGAGCTTTTTAGGCATTACACACACCCCGGTTAGGAGAAACAAAGACTGGATATGTGCTGAAGCATCTCAGGCCTGCTGCTAATTTATTAGGCATAAATGGGGGATCCGTGATGGTGTTGGTATGTTTCTCTTCTCAAGGCCTTGTTAAAGTACTCAAGTATCACGCTTGAGCCTTTTAATCTGAGTTAGTTTCCCCAAATAATCTGGTTCCTTTGGACAGGTGTGAAAGCTCATCTACACTGCTGTGATCACAACAACCAGACTCCGGTTCAGCTAAGCAGCTGGGTGTCTTTTCTCTTGGGCGCTAACCATGTTCTGTTAGTGGGACAGCAAAGAGGCTTTCCAGCAATCCAGGAACTGATGTCTCCTATATGTATGATTTATGGACATACAGTACATTTGATCTTTTCTCAGTATCTATGTAACCCTCAACAGTATATTGGTCTCTCTCCCTTCATTTCTTTTTTTCTGTTATTCTGCATGGCTCACTGCATATGTATATTTAATGTACAAAGAGGATATTTAAAACATAAATCCATAATAATTTTCTTGTAAAAAATTCATCTAATTCAAGCATTCTTCCTAAGATTAATGTCACGTTTTATCCATTAATGTGTAGGTTTGGAGCTATTGCGCCGATCCAGAAATATTTTTTTTTACCTAGAGTATCTAGAGTACCAGCAGTTCTTTGATTAAATATTAATAGGTCTTGCCATACTCACTTGCTGCTCATTTTGGGCAGCTTGATTTGATAGCGATCCAAATGAGCTGCTATTGTAACTGCACGATTATTTTCCAGTCAGTTTAGTTTGATTTTGAAAGTACAATGTAAAAGCGAGGCAAAGAAAATACAGTGAAATATTTCAGCATACACTGACCAATCAATCCTCAGTCCCCCAAGAATATAGTATATCCTGGTGGGAAATCAAATATGTCAGATATACTCCCTAAAAAACAAATCAGTGAATTGGTGTGTTTTCCGCAAAAAATAATCAGGAAACAAGTGAATCCGCAAATACTGAACTGTAAATAGCGTCCACTGTAATCCAAAGCCTTCCGTCATAAAATACATTTCAATGAGAAATCTCACTGGCCTCTCACAGACCTGGGCAATTTATTGTACATTTTTTGCTAGAGGAGTCTAGATAAACACCTGAGTGATTTTGAAAATTATCATGTAGAAACATTCAGGGACCTGTTAAAAGTAGAAGTCTCACCATATGATTAAGAAGGTGCAGTAAAAACATTTCGTTGTTTAGTCTCTGCTGGCAAAAATACATTCAGACTTACCCAGAGATTACAAATCATGAGGTGATCTCATTCGAAAAGGATTTACAACTGGCAGCTACAACAAACCACCTTCAAATTTTCTAGCAACGATAGGTTTATTAATAAATCTTTGCTGTGGGCAAATATGAAACTCCATTATGCAGCTCAGGTCTCTCTGGATCTATGAATACCTAAAAGACACTGTCTTTGCTGCACTGGTTTTTACCAAATCTGCATAAGTCAGCCTTATACATACGCATTTACTATTTTTATAATTACAGCAGTCTTAACTAATAAGGCGATGCGTTATTACTGTCTTTAATGGTTTAAGATCAGTGGATAAGCTTTTGAACGTAACCTCATTTTCAACACAATTACCTGACTGGTCAGGATTGCAGACACATTGCTTATAATGAAGTGCATAACCTTATGTAACTTAATCAACCGTGATGATGCTAAGTGGAATATGTGGGAATTAGTATTCAGTGTGTGTCAATATGAATTATTTATACTTTCCTTTCAAGGTAAAGTAAGTAAGCATTAATGCATGACTACCTTCCTTTTCAAACACCTTTAGAATATTGATGAGTAAAAACTGGTCATTTTGATGTATTTAACGCCTACTGAGTGAGAGAGATCTGGTTTAGCTTTATGGCAGAATATCGGTTAAGTAAACAAAAAAGAAAATCATGAACTATAAAGCTCTGTGTTTTTATTAACATCTCTTCTTGGTATTAAAAATGTTGTGGATATTACAACAGCATGTTCATAGGTAATTATAAGAGACAGTTATATATTTTCCAAACGCAGTTGGCTTTTCCTATTTTTAACTTCACATCAGACCGTGTTCTGCTCACACTCTTAGGTTGTTTCTTTTTAGAAGTCTACAATAACCAAATTACTTTATAAAAGAAAAGCTCTCATTGTTTTATAGTTGTCTGAAGTTAATCAAAACTTCCAGTTCAGACAGGAATGTATCAGTGCTGTAGCTTCGTGGTGCGCTCTGTAGATGTGCCTTAGCCTGCCTCCTACATTTCGGCCCTGACTTAACACTTTGTGACAAGGAGAGCTGAGTCCCATCTTCCTTTCACAACATCCAGCTCTGCCTTTTAAAACCCGTATTTGCTATACTTCTTGTGACTAAGCACTCTGTTTTTTCTATTTTGCTTTGTTTTTTTTTTGCAGCAGTTGCCAGTGATCTAAGTTGCTTATATTTACTACTGAGAATTTTGTATGTGCTTGTGATTAAAAAAAGTTCATGTAATATTTATTAAAGGCCAAACTTATGGGTAATTTTTGAGGCCACGAAAGATTTCACAGGATGTAAATTTGAGATAATTAGAAAGACCTTAAAAAATACAAGTTATGCTCCTCCTCATATATGCCAGGACTAGTGTTCAGTCATTTACTCTTATTATCATCAATATCCTAGTTTGCCAAGCACAATTAACATGATACCCTTGTATTATCTGCTTCAGATTGCCCTTAAACTTCGTTCTCAAAGGAAACTCAGTCATGTAAAATAAAGTTCAGTCAGGATTTAGCTAGCTAAACATTTTTCTCCGTCTCTTGTCCTTAATATTAAATCTTGAGTAGTTTTCTTTTTTCAATAAAATTCAGTCTTCTTTGGCATTAACAAATGACATCCCAAACCAAAGCTCACAAGGACTGTGAACAAGTGGGAAAAATAATGTCCCCAACTTCCTCGGTTGGCCATGAATGCAAAGACGGCACGTGTCTACTGCTGCTGAACAGCACTCACTGGCTTCCAGCCCACTCATAAATTACAAAGCAAAGTCTCTTCCAAGACCGCCTTCAGTGAAATAGTTCATTGAGTAAGGCTGGTTCTTTTGAGCACACCAGCTGTCAGTTAAAACAGTTTTTTGATCAAGACTTTGTTTTAAAAGTAAGATTTAAAAATGAGACTTCTTGGATAAACAGAGTAGATGTAAATGCGTCTGTACAACACATTACATGCTGCGATAAATGCTCTACCCATGTGGCCAAACTCTCCACTGTCTTTTGCTCCAGGCACCAACAAACAGATCATCAAATGAGTCAGAGATGGGGATCGAGTTTAACGATGCCTGCAGTATCGCAAAAGAAGAACTTCCCTTCATTAAGTTCAAATCTGAAATAATTCTTAAAAAAATAGCTTGGACGTAGTGAAATGTTCAATTTGGTATTTTCATGAGATGAAAAGCCCTTAAAACATTAGCGCTTATAATTTGGTTCTCTTTTATCTCATCATTCTATTTGTTTATTTTATTTCAAGGAGTTTTACATTTAAACTACAATTCTTTGAAGCTAGCTAAGCACTTTTTCAGTAAGTTACTTGTCTTTACAAGTCCTCAATTCTTCTCTCAATTAAAGGACTTTATGTTTACTAGATTATTAATGCAATGTTTAATGTGATGCCATTGAATACGGGGGTGCACCTAACTTTGGTTCTTGTTTTACCTAAGAAAAAAAAGTTAGCTGCACCAGTGCAACCAGTTCAAAACATTGGTCCAGAGCACTGAAAAGCACTGATAACCAGACTTGGCAATGCTTTGATCTTTAACTAAGGTCTTCTATGATATCTGGGAGTGACATGCAGAAAACACATGCATCATGTTTACAAAGCAACATCGAATCAAATAGAAAAACTAATTTTTTTTTTATATTGGGAGAACCATGTTTTATGTGTCTTTTCCAAAACGTTTAGCCTGTAATTTAACCTTGGATTTTTGAAGAGAAAAATGAAGGCCTTTCTTGCAATGTTTGCATGAAGCAATCGAGATCAGTATGGTGAGAAGGTCATGGTTAGACCAATCGATGGTGTCTTTGTAGCGGCTGCCAACCAGTAGCTGGGTAGACAGACACCGTTTTAGAGAGTCTACATGTCTGTCATCAGTCATTCAAATAAAAAAAACATATATATATATATATATATATAT
>CAEGAE010012737.1:0-19927 GCA_903067095.1 Girardinus metallicus | reverse complement strand
ACAGACAGACAGACAGACAGACAGACAGACAGACAGACAGACAGACAGACAGACAGACAGACAGACAGACAGACAGAGAGCATTTCCTCTCTTTCTCTTCCTCCTCTTATACGTCTTCTTGAACACATCTTGAGGAGAGGATGGACAGGAGTTTGTTCAATGCGATGACAGCTGAAGGGACAAAACTTTTTCTTTATAAAATGTATTTTGTTTTTCCAGTCTAGAGTTTTGTTTCTGCAGCCAGAGATGGGAGTAAAGTAAAGAGTCAGTTGCACCAGTGGGCTGCCTTAGACCATGTTCATGTATTAGAACGTCCCAGTTAAATCCAACAAACTAAATCCTTCTGTGAATCTATGTTATGTTCTGAACTCCTCTTCTGGGTTTTTATTTATGGGTGTCAGAGTAGAGGGGGTGACTACAAACGTACCCCACACTTCCAAGGATTTTATTTGTCAAAAAAACATCGAAAACAATGTCATACTTCTTTTTCCAGATACATCATTTTGCTCTTTCTTGTGTTGGTAAAACTCACAAAATCTCCCCCAAGATACAATATAACTAAATTTATAAAGGCTCAAGAGACATGAATACTTTTGCAAGACACAATAAGACTGAATGAATAACGTCTCCATTTTTAGGTCCTTACTGAATGTTTTTTAATTCAGATGACAAACAGCAGAGATCTTTAACAACCGGGCCTCTCTTCTGGGCTTCCCTTTAAACTAAGCTGCTGCTTTAAATCTTTTCCTATCAGTAGATGTAATTTAGGGAGAAGAAAAAAGTGAATATTAAAGCAGTCTGCAAAATAAAGGCATATATAGTCTACTCACCGGCTGGTATCGAACAGCAGCACTCAAGAGGTTCATTTTGTTCTCTCTAATCGATGACATAAAATTAACTGTATGCAATCTTCAAAGAGCTGCTCCATGTTGATGTCTTCCTGGAGTACTAATGAATTTTTTTGTTCTTGGTGGGTTTTTGTTATTTGAAAAACATGACACCGGTCTTTGTTTCCCTTTATTGGTTTCAGTCGCACAATAACCACTTCGCTGCTGTTAGCGTGGAGATAACAGGAGATAATTAATGAATATTTGTTTTCCGGGCAACAGCAAACAGAACAGGAAGGAGTCTTGTCACTTACTGTTAGAGAACCTTCCTGTGCAAAATATGTATTTTTAGCCCTTCGCATCACACCCACCCACTCCCTTTTCCTCACACTCAGCCCTCTTGGCTTCATTTGCCACCTCTGTCTCATTTCCAGCTCAGTATTCAATCATCCAACTCATTAAGAGGCTCATAACTCACAGTCCAGGAAAAAAAGAGCGTCACGTCGTTGGATCAATGAGGGCTGCCATGTTAACAACAGGTTTAAATAAAGAAAGCAGCTAAAAATTCAACCTGGTCGTTGTTCACTGCACGTGGATTGCTACCTGTTCATTAGCAGCATATTTGTTTGGGGATTAATGATGCCTGAATTAAGGAGTCAAACAGACTGCATTGAGAAATCAGCGGTGTGTAATTTAGTCCCAGCTGTTCTGCGTTTGTTAGAGATCGTTAAAGGAAAAATCTGCATCGTTTAAAGTATATCTGGATCAAGTACTGATAAAACAGAAATAAGAAATAAAAAAACAAGAATAAGTGTATAAATTCTGGCCAGATTTAATTCATTTTTAGATTTCCTTTACATAAACCCCCTGGAGGATGGGGTCCGTCTGAGAGACGAGGTAAAAGGACCTCCTGTGTGGAAAGGCAAGACGCGCATTTTGAGCTGCGATGGTCAAATCGTTACTCGAAGAAGTTTCAAACACCTCTTTGAACAGGAGTTGCTACATAATTAATGTTACTCGTCTATTTAAAGACTCTGATCCATCTCTGACCTTGTGTTGGACAGACTGGCAATCATGTTTTCTTCAATATTCGGCCACGTTGCTTGAAGTCATGCAGCATCATAGTAAACACTGCAGGGCCTGATCTTTGGCAGCAGAGGAGCAGGAACGTTAGCTTAACAAGTAGGCAGAAACTCAAACAGCCCACTATGTCCATGTCCGCATGGATAACGCCGCAATAAATGAGATTCAGATTATCTCTCTGCTCTTATGGTAAGTTATCACTTTCACTGACTTGGATATATTCTAATAATGAACAACACAAACGTCTAAAACAGGATTCAGTCTCATTCATTGAGATGCCAGGAAATCTGTCCTGAGGTTTCTCCAGCTGAATGGAGATTTTTGAAACACAGTGCTCCCCCTCCCCAACCTGTTGCTGTGCACTACTGAGCCAGTGGCTGGAGGACGGCCCCTATCCTTGTTTCCCTGGTTACAGGAGAAGAAATTTGGCTGTTTGGGAACATTTCTGGTTGTGAGAAACATTGATAATCATGGAGCGGAAGCTAAAGGGGCATCGTCACTCTTACATTGTTTCAGCTGAAAGGTACCTGAACAGATTGCATGATTAATTAGCCAGCTAAAATCAGCTGGTCATTCTTAAACATAGCAACCCCAAATATATGTACATGTTGCTAAGTGCTACTAAATGTAGCACACATCTTCTAGATTGTTCTTTAATAGTCAATGTGTATTATTCTTTTAGAAGCAGTAGAAACATTTGTTCTTTTCTTTTCTGTTTTGAAAAGAGGTAATGGTTTTATTTATACTGATCTAAATGTTGAGTTAATACTACAATTCTATGAAAACTATAATATTTTCACTCGAAAGGGTCAAACTTTGAACAATACACTGGGTGGATAGCTCGCTAAATACATTGTAAGCATTTTTAAGTGATGCTTGTAATGCATTTCTATATTTATATCTGGAATTGCCAACACTGCAACACGATCTGTAATATTGTCCGTTTTATAGATCAGACTGCCAATTGAGAAAAAAACGATCCTATGTATTCAGCTGAATTGATCAGTTTTTGTCCCGGACAAGCCCAGGACAAAAACCCCAGTGCAATTGCGGCAAAAACTTTTGCTTCATTTTACATTTATGTTAAATTTTTGGAAGAATTTATTCTCGTCTGCAAGCTAAATTTCAGCCTGATTAAGTGCCTCCTGGTTTACCGCATTCATTAGTCTGCATTTTACCATCGGCTCATTCCGCTCTCTAACGTGGCTGTGCCATTAGGTTTAACTATATTTCACACTTGAACTGTGCTGGAAATATTCCATGATGTTTTTCTGCAGATTTGATTTTATGCTGATAATATGCTGGAGTTATGTAGTGATGGGAATCAAGAATGGTCTGAAGTGTATAAAAACGAACAAAGAGTAAATGTTTTGATTGATTGTATTCTTTGGTCAATGTAAAAAAAAGGTTTTGAGGAGTTTAGGGCATGAAAGATGGTGTCTTTCATGCCCTAAATGATGATGCGAGAATTAATCATCCAAAATGCTCTTTTAGTTTTTGCATTTATCACCTGAACCTGTTTGCTTATAAGAGTCTTCTCAGGATGCTACATGGCAAATATTTGGTCTAGGATTTTAAATCAGTTTTATAAACTTTAATCATTTTTAGGAACTTTAAAAAAGAAGTCTGCTGTTTTTCCCTCCAATATTTTATTCTTTAGTACAAGACAGTAAAAATGTCCCATTAGGACAGAGTTTGCTCCTCACACTTTATTGAAAAATCGTCTCAGTGAAATAGTTTCTTCCCAAACACAGATTGTGTCTCATTTATATTTCAGTGGTGCTAAATTTTTGATTGCTCCACAATAACGCTTGACTCCAACCTAAAGGAAAGGAGCATAATGAAACATCTACAAACCCTGATTTCCTTGTGAGGCTCTTAGGCTGCAGCGCTCAGACCAAGGCGCTGCGTCTTTCACGGCAAAGAAGCAGTAAAGGGCAAAGTCTGGGAGAGTCACACCAACTTAGTTCGACAAGAGGAGAAATTACAGCCAGCCTGTTTATCAAAACAGATAAGTTTAGTATTTTTATGCTTCCACTTTTGCAAAAGCATGAGTCAGCGGTGGTAATCAGTGAAACAAATCTTAAAAACCCAGAGTTTCCTTTGTAGCGGCTTTCTGCAAGCTCCAGATTTAAACTCAGATAACTTTAAAACGAGCTAAAAAAAGACCAAAAAATTTTAATCTGCCGACATTTCACCTCATTCGTGTTAGATTGTTTTAAAAACACTCTTTGTTGTGTCTTTCATGTAATATAAAGTCCATCCAAATGCTCGTAATACCAGTTTACATTGAATATTAATCATGAATTTGATTTTAAGTGCTGCAGTCCTGTTAGTGAACAGAGCAGCTCTGCTGTCATGTACAAACTCTGCTTCTCTGGCCGAGGCTGTGTGAGCTAATTGCATAGAAACTCCTCGTCCCAGTGAGACACAGGCAGCCATGACCAGAGGGCACTTAACTGCACTTCTTACCACACATCAAATATTTCCGATTGACTTCACTGTAAGCACTTTGCCTTGTTGTTTGTAGAGTCTGAGATGACTGTGCGCGCCCAGGCTGTGGCTCAGAGCGCTGTTGGGATGAAACAGTCCAGTGATTTCTCTTAACTCTTTAGCGTTCGCAGTATCTGGCCTGATGAAGTGAAAATTAAGAAAATCTGTTTGGGGACATATTGGATGCAGAGTTATCAGGCTTTCACGAGGGACTTTCACGAGACGCTGACGTTGTACAGTCAGTGTGCTAGCGAGTGACATAGAGGGCGGAGAGGTCAGAGGTGAAACAGTAGTAAGTCAGTCAGCGACGACTCCAAGTGCCAGAGCTCATCATTTCCTCTGTTTCTCTTCACCTTCCTCTCGCTGCCTCTGTTCGCTCTAACAATCATGCTCGGAATTACAGAGGGCATATTACGTTGTTTTCACGATTTGTTGCCGGGTAACGGCATCTCCGTCGCCGTGCTTAGGTAAGCTTTGAATAGCCATAAATTTAGGGCACGCAGTTTCCCAGCTGCCAGACTGATTACAGAGCCATATATCGCCATGTGGGCCAGCGTCGAGTCACAAGGAGAGCCGGGCTCATTGACAGAGAGATTAAGGAGTCTCTATTGTTTTTCCTCATCATCATCTCCACATGCTTCACATTTCTAACGCTGGGTCGCCTCTTCTTGAGTATTCACATACTCAAGAATTATTGTGGAAAATCTAAATACATGTTGATGTAATCCAAAGAATAAATCAGATTTATTAATCTTGATGACATTTTAAGGCTCTGATGAAATCCTTGTAAGTTTGTTTCTCCCAGCTTCCTCTGCTCTCTAAGACAAAACTGCAGCAATTACACATTTCTAATGAAGCTTTCTAAACGTGGGGCAGGGAATTAGCATTATTGATTTAACACGGCGCTTTGATCAGCTTTCGGAAACCAAAGAACAGAAGCAGCATCCCATCAGAGCCGAGATGCAGCTAATCTGAGGAGAAGATCTGTCTATCTGTGAGCAGCGAAGATGAAGCTTAAATTGTTTGCGTTGAGTGTATGCTTAACTTTCTGAGAACCTCAAGGTCTCAAAGTGTCTGGCAAAAGTATTTATACTTTTAGAACTTTCCCCACATTCTGTCGCGTTATTTTACAGCCACAATGTAGACTGAATGGAGAGCATTTGCAGAGATCAACTTTCACATTTTGCCTCAGATTCTCAGTTACATTTACATCAGGTCTAGCAGATGAATATGCTTTGACGTCAATAATTTAACTATAGCTGGTGTATTTAGGCTCTGCGAAAAGATGAAGCAGTATGAAAACGTTTGTAAGGAACAAATGCTGCAGCTACAGCTGCTAAAAGCTAAATTTTAGCTGGAACTTGTTCAGGAAACGTCTGACAAAGTTGAGAATGGATGTCATGATGGTCATGAAGTAGAGCACAGCTCTGTACTCCTGTGGCGTTTAAATTACTTTCTTTGTTGATGGAAGTGTTGCGTTACCAATGTGGACAATTTGCCTCCAAGCATCTGTGTTCAGTCTGTAGGCCTGTTTCATGTTTGAGTGATTACACCTCTGCACAAACCAACGCACAGCCTGGCTATAAGTTATTCCATTTACCTACATGTGGCGTTGGGTTGGCTCCTATATTCATAGCTCACCGCAGACAGATGCCCACACTCAACAATGAAAACGACATCAAGGGGAAAGAAATATGTCCATGTACTTTCAAATGCATGAACATGTAGAGAATTGTATAAAAGTAAAGGTTGCTTTATCTGGAGATATAATATTGGACACAGCAGAACTGCAGCTGGTCTGAATACAATAAGATATTGCTCACTCTCTTTCATCATTTTCTTATACTTAGTTTACAATTATCATTTTTTAGTATCCTAAATTATTGGACTATATGAATTCAAAGGTGTATAAGCGATTTGCCGTCTTCACTCGCTCACATCAGCATCAGCGACAGCAGCAACATCCTCGACTCTTGGATCTAACAACTCCAGAGCATAATGCAAGCTTTGTGCTAAAAACAGAAATCATTGAACATGGCAGGGCCTGAAGTAGCTAAAAAGATAAATGTTTCTCCAAAGAGACGTTAGAAAGGAGAGAGTGAATAAAATGTGTGTTCATCAGATGAACAGAAAGCTGCTGTTTGTTGAGCATGAGTGAAAAAGCACTTTAGAAATACTTTTTGTAACAAAATCATCGGTTTATTGAAAACCCTACTGTCAGTGCTGGTTAGTTTTCTTCTGTAAAAGGTTGGAGCATAGAGAGGGACGATCTTTGACCTCTTTCTTCTTGGTTTGCTTCTCTTCAGTTTATTTCGCAGGTTTTCTATAGGTTTTAGGTCCAGGAACAGAGACAGCCATGAAAGAAAGATCATTTTAGGTTTGGCAAAAATATTGAATTGATTTATTCAGTGTTTTAGATCATCAACCTGCTGAAAGACCCGACGACAACACGTTTGGCTTGGAGTTAGAGGCCACCAGATTTTTATTTAAAATTACTTTTGTCACTTTCACTGAAAACTCTTAACAAGGTTGACAAGATGATTGGATGAGACAGAAACCCACAGCATCATAGGTCCTCCACTGTACCTTTTTACCAGGCATGAGGGGTTTTCACATATTCATCCTTTGTTTCTAATCAATCCCACCGGAAGTGTTTGTTGCTCTTAGTCTCACCTGACCACATCACACACCTCCAGTTAAAGTTTAAGTTGTTTATCTCCAGATATTTAATAAATAACAAATGTTTCTTTCCTATCGTCACTACTCAGTCATCATGTAAATGGAATCAAATGGATGTTGATGAGCCTTAAAGTTTTGCTAAGTTTTAACTTTTTGTCCAGCCTGTTTTTGCAACAACTTCACTTGTTTAACTTTTTGCTAACGACTGCTTTGACTCTAAACGTGGTCAACTCTTCTTGTAGGCATGTCATCATTCACGATGATCAACAAACATCTGCGTTACTTGAAAGGCAAATTCTCCTGTCTTTCCCATTTTGAACAGCGAAATGGGCATCCGTGCCATGCAGTCTTTACATTTACTCTTTAGATTTTAGCTTATACTCTGTAAACAAGGAATCTTGTAATAATAAAGAGATTTAGACTTAATGCTGTAACTAGCGCAACATCAGCTATGAGGCTGAAAGCAATAATAATTATAATCCGTTGCTTTATCCTACAGAGCGATGTGATGAGATTTATCAGCTCATATTTAGTATAAGGCGGGCTGAACTTTGAATTCATTTTAGTCCAGACAGACTCAAATTAACACCTACGCACATTTTACACTAACTAATCAAACATGTACTTTATGAGTTTGGACTGCAAGAGGGAGAAGGAAAGCGCAAGCAGTGAGCCGCAAATGGAAAGTTCTAGATGAACTTTATACTGTTTGGTCAAACAGTAAAAATCACAGCATATTGAACATAAAATACAGAAAAATACAACATTCAGAAACAAAGTCTTGAAAGATTATTTTCTTTTACTTTCCTGGGCTGCTCACCTGCTTACAGTATGAAATAAGAGCAGTTTATAACAGAGTTATATAGACGGGATCTCTCTGTTTGTTCCAGATTGGCTCATATAGTTTCTTGGAGGAAAAAAAAGTAGGTGACTGATGCCTTCTGAGACTTTTCACTGCCAGTTTCTGCAGAGAGAGGTGATCTAGCACGCTACATTAGCTTATCACACAAGCCAGCTGAGGCGACACACTGAGTGCACATCCCCACAACACAGTATCTCCTTTTGACAGACCTATAAAATCCATGCCTCACTTTTCAGCAACATTTCTTATCTGTCCTTCTCCCTCGCTCACCGACGCAGCGAGGGATGCGTAGCTCTTGGGTGACACTGACATTAAGAAGGTGAGAGGTCAATAGTAAGAGGACAGAGACACAACTACTTTGCTGCATTGCTTCATTCATTATTCAGACGGGCTTGTCAGCGAAAGAACATCCACTCAAGAAGATGTAGAGTGGCTCGGGGCTTTCCTCTGGTAGTCACCACCAGAGGAAAGCAGAACTTTCCAGAGAGGTTGACATCAGAAACGAAAAACTACAGCGTGCTTCCTCTTGAGCCTCTTTTCGGAGTGTGAAGCTTTTCGTTTGCTCACCAAGCAGTCGGTGATTGAAAAGGTCAGCTTCCAGCTGCATGGCTGAATAATGGATTGGAATGTTGTTGACAGGGAGTATACTTGCTGGATGCAGTCCATCTCCAAGCCCTCACAGTCGTGTCTACATGACACAAGTGCTGCCAGGGCTGCACTCTCCTTGTCAAGCCCTGGCAGCACCAGAATGGAGGAAAAGTTACCTCCTGCAAACCTAAGCAAACGCTCTCATGGAAAAAAGACACAACACAATGACGCCATACCCAAGAAAGCTTGGATATTTAGTTCTGAAGTTTAATTACCTTAAAATGGCACTTTATTTTTTCAATAGCTCCTTGGATTTTGATTTTTATGCTTAGTAAGCTTTACCTTTTCCTCTCGATGTCACGTTGCTTCCTAGCTGAACCAGATAGTTTGAGTTTCCAAGAATCAAATAAGAAAAATCAACTAAAATTCAAGGATTTCTGTACAGATAAAAGGTGCTCATATATTTGCAGCAGTAAAATATTTGAAAAAGTTTATTCTGACTAGATTTTTATTCAGTGTCGGAGGGCTGCATGGTGGTGCAATTGATAGCACTGTTGCCTTGCAGCAAGAAGGTGTCGGGTTTGAATCCCAGCCTGGGTATTTTCTGATTTTCTCTCCATGCATCCAGGAGGATAAGCAGGTACAGACAACGGATGGATATAAGATCAATACTGACCATCCAAATTGCTTGGAAAAGCAGCAGGTTAGAATACTTTGTTTACTTAGTCATTCCTGAAGAATCAGCCTTTTTATTCTGTGTCACTGCAGAAAAAGAGTGATGTGATTATAATATAACTGAGGAAGTTCAGAGCCGTGACTCTTTGTTCTGCGTCACTGATTTTCCTTAACTTTATCCTTCCGTCTACTCTCAAGTCATTGCTTCTCATGCATGCAATTCTCTTTTTATTTGATGTGGTTGAGAGGGAAATTGTGTCTGGAGGTGGTTGAGTCTAAACAGAAAGCTGCTTTCCAGCATCTGACCACAGTTTGTTCACAAGGAGACTTAAGAATAAACAGAAAAACAGCAGTTGCCATGCTACTGTAATGGTTCACTAATGAGCAGAGAGCAGAAATGGCTGTCTCCACGCCTCATCGTATCGAAGAAGGGGCAGGTCATATGATATCCAGATGAAGATAAGGTTCAGCAAGCACATTCAAATGAGTTTCTTCCCTCTCCATTAGCTTATCACCTTGCACTTCACTCATTACAGGATGTGCCTTGTTAAAAAGAACTACGTCTAACGTGCTCATGTCAGACTTGTATGAATATTTGTGCAGTGAGGCACACCACTTTCCTTTAACCCTTTACTTTCAAGCACTCTCTGCTGTCCTGCCCACCTTATCTTTTGTGATTTAGTCAAAATTACCTCTGAGTTTAGAGCTTTTTTGAAAATAATGAGATGCTCCTACTGACTGTCCAAACAGCCATTGTGTAATTTTACTTATCTAAAACACTGTTGTGACCAAAGTTACTTTTAATAACCAGCATCTGCATAAACTCTATCAAATGCCAGAACCAGACTTTTTGATGAAGTTGAATGAACAGTAGAGAACTGGTTCATAGAAGAACTGGTCCTTGCTTATAGGTGCATTTTAGTTTAGATTTTTTTTCCCTATATAAACTGTAGACAGAGGGTAAACTTTCATGTTGACTTTTTTGTTTTAATAAATATTAATCCGGAGAAAATATAGAAATGTTCCTTTTCATTTTTAAGAGCAATTTGTAACTCAAAGGAGAGTTAGAAAACCCCTTCTGATAAAATTAACCCTTTCATGCATGAATTATGATCCTTTGTGTCTGGATTTTTTTTTCGATTTTTTTTTTTATTTTCTTAAGGCATAAAAAAAGGTAGGAAAAAAAATTTGTAAAAAAAAAATATATTTTTTTTTAGGTGATTAATTGTAATTTTCTCCAAATATAAAGTTGTTATTTGAAAATAACATCAGTAATATTGTTCTTTAGGGGTTATTTGATGTCACAATATATTTTTTTACCTGCAACAGTCGTCTACAGTAGAAGGAGGGACCGGGTCGGTCGGCATGCTTTTTTGTCTGTCGGCCATATTGGATTTAACAAAAATAATTTCTTGCATTTGCAGCTGATGGCCAGTAGTTGATGGTGTATTTTATGATGCATTAGTGTCCACTTCAGTGGTCTGTGTGCATTTATAACATAAAAATCCACAAGAAGCAGAAGAAAATGGCTTTTATATTGCTGTCCACTGTAGTGACCACTATGCACGAAAGGGTTAAATTCATTGAGCAGTTCAGAAAATATTTAGTTATGAACTCTCATATACAGCTCTGGAAAATATTAAGATACCACTTCAAATGATCAGTTTCTTTGATTTTACTCTTTATAGGTAAATGTTTGAGTAAAATAAACATTGTTCTTTTATTCTATGAACTACTGACAACATGTCTCTGAAATTGCAAGCAAAAATTTAGTATTTATTTGCAGAAAATGAGAAATGGTCAAAATAGTAAAAAGATGCAGGGCTTTCAGACCTCAAATAATGCCAAGAAAACCAGTTCATATTCATTTAGAAACAACAACACTGATATTTTAACTCAGGAAGAGTTCAGAAATCAATATTTGGTGGAAAAACCGGGAGGTTTTCAATGGAGTTCAGTGCAGCGGGCTCTTAAGTTTTTTACAGCAGCAGATATTTACAAGAACCGTTTGCAGAAATTAAAACAGCAGCTTTGAATTAAAATGTGTCATTTGTTGAACAGTAATTACTTGAAACTGGTACAGAACCCAACACCTTACAGATCGAAACAAAAGGTTCAATTAGCAAAAGCACACCTCTCGGTTTCTCAGTGCAGGCCGTCACCTCTGCCTCGCTCAACAGGCAAAATTAAGGAAAGTGTTGGGTTACAGAGCCGGTGTAGATCTTATCAACTTACGTCATTTTAGACAGGTGCCAGTAACATACTTAGGCACAAAAAAGCACAGTAAACAGAGCTTCGTTTTCATTGTGCTATCACACTAATTGCTTTCCAGAGTCACTCAGTAGATTCTTGTCTCCAGCAAACAGAAGGAGAATGAAGCGCAAACATTCATTTTCCAACTCAGACTGAGGATTCACTAATGCATCAGCCTCAAAACTTCAGAATAATCTGAGTGATCAGTCTGAAATTATCATGCATTTTAGATCCTCTCCAGTGTGTGAGTTCATCACACCGAACAGTGCCTTTCCAGTGATTTTAAAGCAAAGTCGGAGTCTGTGAGATTTGTGGGGATAATTCAGCTCTTTAGTCTGGTTGAATGGAGTGGGAGCGAGGTGAGAGGTTCTCCCAGCGGTCCCACCTCTAATGATGACTTCAGTGTAGCCTTCACTCGGCTAAGCTGATTTACTCACCTCACTGCTTACCTGGGTGGACTTCAAAGTAGCAGCTGCCACATGAAGAAAAAGACGAAAACTATCAGGAAGAGGTCAATTCGATCCCTGGATCGATGCATCCTCCCACCATCTTCAGTTTGTTTTGGAAAAGAATACTTCATTTAAACTCGGACGGTCGATAGACACGGACATCTTTGTGTGAGAAATAGGAGAAGCTGTGGACGTTTTCGCAGAAATTAGTTTCAGCAAAGAAGGTCTGCTATTTGCATACTGACATTTAGATGGACAATGCAGAGGAGAAGCAGCTGTTAATATTATCCAGGGTGTTGCTCAGGCTAATGAGGTACAGCATGCATGGAGTGATGAAACCACCTCAGTGTGACATCCAGCACAACCCCAGCGTATTCCCTTCCCTTGCACAGTAATGGCGCTCCACTCCCAAGTGACTTCCATAAATAAATACGCTGTGATAAATGTGCATACACACACATGCACACGCATGCACCTAATCTGCTCGTCTTGTCTATGTCTTCCTTTTTCCAGCATGTCATTTTTCCGCACACACACACACAGATAAATGCTTAAATAGACACACTGATGCTGTCATTTGGGTGATTGCTCGTGACAGACTGGAACCTTTTCAGTGGACTATATCAACCTGTAAGGCAGTCATCTAATTTCTTATTAGCAGACTGTCGGGTTCATGTGTGTGTTTTGTTTCTAAATCAGTGGAAGGTGCAGCCGAGGTTCTCTGTCAGACGGAGGGAGAGACGTAGATGGAGTGGGAGAGGGTGAAAGGGAAAGACGGATCCAGTGTTAGGTAGACTGCCACTCAAATGATTGGTGTTATAGAGCAGGGTGTAGAGGATGGAAAGTGGTCAGGAGGTGGAAACACTCAGCACTCTGTTCGCCACAATGAAGATGGATGCTCAGTTAGAAACACACTGCACCTGTTTGGTGAACGCAACCAAAGTAAGACACAGAAATGTCTTCTTTTTTTGTTAGTTTGAATTTTTCAAATATTTTAACAGTTAACAGGTAAAGAGAATGTATACCATCCCTAAATTCCTCACTCTGGGTTTATTTTTTTCCTATCAAGAGAAGTATTCCCCAAAATTTGGGTCAGGTTGGAGATTTTCTGTAGACGAGAGACATGAATCAGTGGGATGAGCTTATATTTTATTTTCAAAGAGCAACAACCAAGCAGGAAGCTATAAACAATTCATAAAGAGTCCAGGTTGATTTTGGTTTGAGTATATTTTGTGGCTGTGTGTTCAAACTCCATTGTTGCTTCATAGACGCTTATAAAAATAATATTGATGGTAGACTCTTGAGTTTTCACAAGAAAATGAGAAAGTGCATTATCTTAGTTTTATTTCAGCGATGTCTATCCCGTTGATACTCTGTCTCTTTAAATATACAGGTGATTATTTGTGGCACAATGGCTGCTTAATTAGTATGCTAGTTTAGTTTCATTTGAATTTTTATGGCTCTTAAGCATCTGTTGCCTTGAAGCATTTTTAAACAAAAAACATCTCGCTGCAGTACTAAAAAGCTGGAATTGAGACGATGCTATGAACCTATGGAGGCGTTGATCTGTAAGGTAAGAATTAAATAAGAGCAATAAAAAAAAAAAAAATCTGTAAAAATAACTTGCCAAATTCTACTTGGTTAATGTTAAATTTAGGCTTCAGCAAGGTTAAGTGTTAACAAAACACATGATAAGTGAGAAACAGATGTTTTTCTGGGTCAGCATAAGTTTTTTTTTTTGTTGTTGTTCTATTTAAAACGCAACACAAAGATAAAGTTGCTTGTCTGTAAGTGTGTTTGCTGCCATTCAAGTGTGTATTTTGTCCTGCAGCTCTTAAGGTTTAGCTGTCATTCAGAGAGGCAAACAGGAAGACATGTGCTGCAGCAACAGCGGCGGCAGCAGCACTCTGTCACACTGCAGTGATGAGAGAGGAAAAGTGCATTTGAAATATGTACAATTCACATAGTTATTTAATATTTTGATGACTGAATTAAAAAGTGGTCAGTTGTTGTAATTACATTCAAGAGTAGCATCAAAACCGAGCAGTATGACTCTCAGACGAACCTCAGTGCAGCATAACTGTTTATCAATGTGACACCAGAACAAAAAGAAAGTCTTTTACTTCTTTTCCTGAAGCGCCAAAGAGTCCTTGTGCCTCTACAACTCAATGATGAGTGACATGCAGGTGTGTCACATGGAAAGCATCCACTAGAGATCCCTTCAACCACCTGAATTCAAATGCTCCAAATGTAACTGAAACAAGGAACCAATGAAGCAGAGAGTAGGCGCAAGAGTAGCACCTACTCTTGCACCTACTGCTAGGTAGGTGCAATTACTGAGATATCAAGATATTTCTTGATATCTCAGTAATATCAAGCCCCAGGAGTCTGTGTTTTATTCAGCCTGCTGCCAGAGTATGAGTTTGCTGGCTGCTCTAATTCTTCTTGCTCTTTCGTGTTTCTACCAGACACTAGTCAGAGGGACGCCACCTTTCCTCGATCTGCTGTGAAATGTGGGTCACAGAGACATTTGGGCTGCACATCGGTCTAAAGTGGGCTGATAAGACTCCCACCAAGCAATATTTTTTTAATGAACAGATGCAATATCGATAGCACAGTAGGTGTTGATAACATTACCATTAATAGCAATAAAATACAAATAAAAAGCAAAGATTGAGAGCATGCCTGCTATTTCTGTTCTAAATGATTATAGTTTATTATAGTTTTAGTTTGCCATTTCCGCTAAAACTTTCATCCCTTTTGGCACTTGACTGAAGTATAATGGTGACAGAGTTTCGTCAAATGTTTTGTCAAGAAAAACAGCTTTACAAAGGGCTCATTTTAAAAATTGTATGTATTTTTTGAAGAGAGTGTTAAGAAAATTCTTTGATTTGACTCTTTTTTTTATTAAAACTGAAAATGCAAATAGCAAAAAAAAAAAAAACTCATGTTGCTGTTTCTTTTGATTCAAAGTCTACATATTACAATGATTAAGACGTTCAATGGCAGCAGCTAATGCTGATAGTTTTTAGGCTCTGTGAACTGATGTCTGTGAATTAAATTTAATGCCTGAATGGCTTGACTCCATTGTTGTTTTATTAAGACAGTTAGTGTTTCAGTGGCTCAGACTGAAAGTGATTGGGAAGTCTTATTGTCCCATTACGCTGAAACTAGCATAGGATCATAAAAATCTATTAACCTGACAATACGACATTGGTTAATTGGTTAATTTACAAAAGTCTATGCCAACACGTATGGCTAATTACTTAGTTTGTGAAGCAACCTTATTGATTCATAGCAATAAGGTTGATTGCAGAACTGGGTTTTCTTGTGGTACTCTCTTGTCACAGTTTTAGATCCTGAATGTTGTGATGCGTTCACCTGTGAAAATGATCAATGCTGCAATAATATCCATAGTTCTTGACCTGCTCCACATGCTATCACACCGACTAGCACAAAGTATAGCTGAAAGGTGGAAGAAAATGAGACTTTTTCCTTTTTTATTTTCTATATTTTCCAAATAAAATAAAGTGTTGCATACATTTGTTTGTCACCTGTATTTTGATATTCTGGTGCAATGCATTGCCTCACGTAATAACTCTACCTGTGTGTAAATTTATGTCAGTGTAAATAGAGCTGTTCAGTGAAGGCCTCAGATCTATATTTAAAAATATCATGGAAGAAACAGTGAGATTGAACTTTCCAGCCTTGAAGCAAGGTGGAATATTTGGTTGAAACCAACACTTCACATTGTTCTCAACACATTTTCCCTATGTTAAAACATGGTGGTGGCAGTCTAGTGCTGTGGGAATGCTCTTCTTTATCTAGGACAGGAAAACTCTCAGAGGTGATTGGGATGTGGGTGAAGCAAACTAAACAAAGCCCTGTTCACCGTAAACATTAAATTGCTGGAACAACAACAGAACAGATAGACGTGTTAGAACGGCCTAGTCAAAGCCCAGACCTGAATCCAACAGAGCAACTAAGGCAAAACTTGAAAAATAAATTTATTTCCTGGACTGGTCATAAATGAGATGTGTGTGCATCTAAACAAACTCTCAACAATGTATAAAATTCCTCTGTTTTTATTTTTATTTATTTGGAATTCAAGCTGTATTCTATCAGATGATGCTTCGAATTTGGGCATTTTGGCATTTTATTTCCCTTTTGCCAGCATATTTGCATAATAATAAATAGCAGAAATTAAAGTCTGCTTGATGCTTCATAACTGGGAGCTGTGCAGTGGGTCTGCTATGTCACATAAAATCCAGATTAAATAAATCAAAGTTTATTCTTGTAACATAACAAATTATAAATTAGTTCACTGGGTGTGAATACTTCTACAAGGCAGTTTACATGTCGATGTGCAATCATTAAAACCCTAGTCATTGTAAGTAACAAACAGGCTGGTGCTTTGAGACGTTTATTTATTCAGAATTAAAGGTTTCCAACACTTTGATTGAGCCACGTTGTTTTTAGTCTCAGTAGTCCACAACTAGTCTTTACTGCAGCCAAGAATGTTTAAAACCTGCCTGAGGTTTCATACCTGACAATTGTTCCCCTGTGAGTTAATATTGAAACAGGCACTTCGTAACAGCAATTAATTCTATTTCAATATAATGAAAGACCCAGAGTTAACTCTAATATATATGTGGAGGCTCATACTTTGTATAGCCTTTAAAATGACACTGCTGCTGCTCTGGGAAAACTTTGTAGCAAACGTTGCCGAACCATTGCAAACTGGACTTTGTGTGCTTAACGCCATACATCATTATACAAAGTGAATGTGGATAGAGCTTGAGAACCAGGTGAGCGTAGCTGCTGGGCAGAAATAGTTTGAAGTTATTCAAAGTGTGGATTGAGGGTTAATCAATGTCAAGAGTTCTGGGAGGTTCTGATTGCCCTGAATTATTTTATTTTGCTAAGACCGTTAGAACATGTGTTAGTCCATCTCTATTTTTAAATGCTCGGTTTGCTCAGCACATTGCACACTGGACATGGAAATAAAGATGGTCTGATTGTTTCATAGATGCCTTCTGTGCGCTGCCAAAAAAAACCAATAAGCTACTTTGTGTTACAAGTCAGGCCAGAACAGACGCCATTCTGTTTTGTTTTTCTATAAACCAAGGAGGTGATGAAAACAGCACATAATTTTTTTTTTTTACAATGGAGTTATGTAACACTGTTCTTCATGAGGTCAGTACTCTGGGTTTTAATCCAAGCACTTCTTTGATAAAAAAAAAAGAGGACTGCTTATTAGAGACTGTTAATCAAGCTTCTCCCTAGTTTAAAATAAGTATTAGTCAGAAATCCCCAGCGTTTTCCCATGGCAACGCTGCTTCATTGAATAATGCCAACAACTCTGCTGCCAAATCTGTGAGGATTTGCTTTCTAATCTCAGTGGGATATTTTACTTTCTATGTGTAATACCTAAAAGTGGTTGAGGAGATATTTGGAAATCCTACTATGGTACAAGAGGAAGCAGTAGATCTGTCCAAATGCACTTTGTCACAAAGAAGAGTGTGATTTATGGATATTAATGACTATGTTTAAAATGATAAAATGGGCATGAAGTACTTTTTAAAGTTTGCAAAATAAAAGTGGATGATTTGATTTTTAAATTCACGAGTCAAAACATTTAGCAGCTGAGGTCTCGGAACAGAGATGACAAAAAAATAATGTGTCAAATGGCTAGAAGCTGTAAAACACACCTACCTGTCAGTTAATTAGAAAGCTATCAATTTGCTCGCTAATATGCCCTATTTGTAAAAATCACAATTATGACTCTCAAAATGTTAGCGAACACAAAAAAAATTCTAAAGAAACTCTTAAATTGTTTATATTTGTAATTTGAAATTGAACATAAAGATTTGTTTAAAAAAAAGGCCTTCATGACGAATTAAACCCTTTAAATCCCCCAAAACTCACATTTTGCTGAAGTTACCTTTGAGCAAAAGTGGATGTATAAAAATTTTAAGTCCTGAATATTTTTCCATCTATTGAAAGTCATCAAAGAACATTTTCTGAAAGCTTCATGACAGTATTAATTTATTTACTTTATTTTTATTTATTTATTTTAGAAATTATGCATTTTTTTTCTGTTTTGGGTCCCAGCTTTTCCTTGTGTTTATGTAAGTGGGCAGACATAAAGGTCAAGATTTTAATCCTGTGTAGTTTTCCTAGATGTTCACTAACACATGTCGGATGGCATCATTTATACTGACATACAATTCTATTACAAATTGGGTTTTTTTTTTAGCAACAAATCAGTCTTTTAGAGATAAGCCCTTCTTACTCTTTTACAACAACGTTGTTACAAAGGGAACCACAACTGCAGTGAATATCCGGCTTCATTCAGACATTTAAAGCAGAGGAAAGAATGGGCTCACACCCTGCAGCTTTTCTTTAGTTCATTACAGTAGCTTGTAGGCACCAGCTGCAGCAGCAGGAGAAAAAGCAGATTAGCAGAGGGAAGGATAACAGCTGCAAATTAAAACTGCTCCCTGACTGATTTCTTTCATAAAGTGAAGCACTGTAACTGCCCATTGGACAAGCAATAAAGTGCTGCTTACTCAGTCTGCAGTAAGGCTTGATCAGATACATTGGTTGCTAATGCAGGAAAAGTAAGGTGATAAATGATGAGATTAATGAGAATCGGTTTAAATAGGTGGTAATGACCATTATTCCCTCCTCAGAAACACAGGCTTGACCACAGCAGGGGTCAGGAAAGACAGAACTTGCCTTTCTCCACATGTCGTAATGCAGGGTCTGTATGTCCATGTATGGCAGTGATTGGCTCAGCCAGCATGCTTGACTGTCGGCCAGTTTACAGCAGGCTGGATGGATATAGGCAGCGTGTGGAGCGTCATCCACCAGTCTGACATCTGTTTAGGCTTTTAGTCAGCACGAGCTGCTCTACACGTCAGACTTTTGTCTGGGAAACTAAAGTCAACACTTGTATTTATGAGATGATATTATGGGTTTTTTTTTTAATTATGACTTTATCTGTCATGGTTAAACAATAACTACTCTTATCCTACAAGCTGTGGTTTCTCTTACTGGCGAACATCCCAGCTTTAACATCCCCGACGCTGCAACTCTCATAGACACATCCTTTTATTATTAAGGATTTTGTTCCTATTGCAAATCATTTTCTCTGTCATTTCCTCTTTACGCAGCTGGGATAGTTGGACGAGGATGGCAGCAGAATGGAAATCAGCGCTGGTCTGGAGCCAGCGCGAGTGTTTCTCATTGTAATGTTAGTGCTATCAAAGACAGCTCTGAGTGAATGCAGCGAGCCAACATTTCTTCACTAACAGTCACAAACAAAACGTTTATTGCTTTATGTTCTATGATTTATTCTAACATACAGATGATGATCATAATCAAAAACATAATTAGTTGTCTGTGCTTTAATGAACGCGCACACATCTTATTTATTTAAGAGCAAAAGTACTTTGTGAAAACTTGAGTTCCAGAAGGATTTTTCTATCTATTTGTGGGGGTTTTGTGTTATTTTTTTAAGCTACATATTATTCTTGATCTTTGTCAGTTATGCAATAACAGTGAAGCCCTGCTATAATTGAAGCTTGCATCTAGCTTAAATAAACTTTAACCATTTGTTTGTGTCCACTGGAAATTATGTCTGTTCTCCACTTTTTTCCCCTCAAATGTTACCTTATAAATAACATATAAAGCCTCTAAATCACAGAGATGCTCAGAATCACCTGCACAGAAATGGTTTTGGATTTACAAAGAGGACGTTATGATTTTTTATGATTTGTATGATTTTTTTAAAATTAAACTGGAAGCAAAGGTGTTTTTGTTGTAACTGTTGGAGCCATTCAGATATATATATATATATATATATATATATATATATATATGTATATATATATGTATGTATGTATCTCTCGCCTCTCGCGAGAGATACATCCAGAGCAGAGGAAAGCCGTTGTGGTGGATGTAGCAATACCAAGTGACCACAACATCAGGAAAAAGGAGCATGAGAAACTGGA
>CAEGAE010012729.1:0-23576 GCA_903067095.1 Girardinus metallicus | reverse complement strand
TATATATATATAAGATTATTTTTTACAAAATTACAAAAAATTACAAATATGTCATGGTATTAATGGACAAAATATTTCAATAGTTGCATCCTAAGTTATAGTCTAACTTATCAAATAAAAAAAGTGCACATATTAAGTGACTTGCAAAAGTAGTCAGACGGTTTTATTGGAATTTTGCTATGTAGCTCATATTTGAGTGGTGAAAGGAAAAGGATGTAAGGGTTTTTTTTTTTTTTTAAGAATTCATTACAAAAAAGTATTGTGTAATTTTGCTTTAGGTCCCTAAGTTGATATTTAAGATTTTATTAAGTCTGGAAGTCTTTTGGAGGATGTTGCCACCAGCTTTCCCAACTTTTCTGAGTAAGGTAAGCTTAGCTGCTTAATGACGTGATGCGCTGTCTATTCTGAGTCAGAAGGTGAGGTGGATGCTGGTAGTGCCCTGGGGCTTGGGGCAATGAAGCAGAGTGTCATATGAAAAGACATGTCCTCGGAACAAGTCACAGCTGGGCTTAACTCCAGAGCTCATCTGGACTTGGAGAGCATCAAATGTCTGATGTCAACCTCCTCTTAAAACTGTGCCACCCATCTCTATACTCCACTGTTCTTTCCTCAGAGTGCCTCATGCAAAAAAGAAAGATTTTTAAGAAAAAGAAATGTAGAGTGAAAAAAATCGGAACATAAAAAATGCAAACAATAATGTATGCAGTGATGTCAACACTGAAATTACATGAAAACTATATACAAAAGAAGGGAATTGACAAATTTACCTTTACACATAAACATATGTTACCATAAATTTTTATTAATTCTTTAAGGTTAAGATTTTTATTTTGCTAAGTTAAAATTAGTACTAGACGTTAGATCTAGTTCCATGCCCCAACATTCTCCCTTTGTCGTGCTCTCTCGCTTCCTAAAAGGACGCTACCTTGTGGGACTCTGGGCTTCTTCAACAAGCTGGCGGAGTGGCGCAGTTTGCATGCCCAGTTTTTGAATTTTCGAGTCCAGGATTTCTTGCTAACCGGATTTCTGATACTAGGACATGTCAGGTTTAGGCCAAAATATCCACCTCCTGCATTGTGCTGCTGCTGTCCATGCTGGAGGGAGATCGGTTGCTGACTGAAAGGCCATGATGAATCTCCGACGGCAGTGGTGTCAGAGTGTGGGTGTACAGCCTAGAACAGTTAGGACAATTAAGACTGGCAGCATGAATGAGAGACATAAAAGATGGAGAGATACTTAAACATTTACAAGTAATCACAGACATTTAAAGAGGAGTTACATTTATGCTTTGAATTATAAACAGCTAATTCAAATATTATTTTCGGTATTTACTTACAGGTACAGTTGGTTCTCCTGATACAAGTAAGTGCTGGGATCCAGCAGTACCATCCTTACTGGGAGCACAGAAAGAAATGAGCTTGGTGGATGAGGCAGAAGCAGAGGGGACAGAGGGGATGGGTTGCTTTTCTACAGGTTCAGACAGAACAAGGTTTCCAACTTCTGATAAAGCTTCATATTCCCCTCTACCTCTCTCTGGATCAGGAGAGGTAGAAGAGGAACGGGGAGTGGTGGAGGAGGTAGTTGAGGATGGGGTACGGGGGGAGGTGTCTGAGGAAGTGGCCGATGGGTGAAAAGACAAACGTTGGAGTGCCTGGGGCTCAGATGATTCATCGCCTCCCGCTGACATAGAGGCAGCTGATGTAGGAATAGAGGCAGCTCCAGGTAGCGTTCCCCCGCTGCTGTACTCCTGATACAATAAGTTCCTCAGCTTTTCATCCAAAGTCTTAATACGGTTATCAACAAATTCAATTTTTGGGGGACCTTCACTGTCTGACTCAGCCACGGAGGATGGCTGACCAGGGGATGGTGTCATTGTTAGGGAAAGGCTGGGTAGGTGGGGTTCAGCCGAGGCGAGATGGAGAGGAGGCAGACAGGAATCAGACAAAGGGTGAAGCGGGGCAGAAAAGCTCCCTGTGTCCTCCGTGATGCTCGTCTCTCCTGTAGAGACCTCTGATTCAGACATCTGTAAAGAGGAGTGCTTCTGACTTGCAAACTGCAGCTGCTTCTGAGATGAATCTGTGGTTTTAGTCCTGTCGTATTGCTGCTCAGAGTGTTGAAGCAGTGTTTGTGGCTGCACAGGCTCTGCAGGCACTTGGCTCGGTTGTGAAATCTGATGTTGCGGTAAAGGGGTAACATTTAGCTGTGCCTGCTGTTGGAGAAACTGTTGACTTATGGATGTGGGCAACATTTGACCTTGAGCTGCTACACCTACAAAGAGTTGGTGCTGTTGTTGCTGCAGCTGAGGTTGCAACATTTGCTTTTGCTGCATCATCTGTTGCAAGACCACCTGTTGATGCTGTGGTTCCTGCTGCTGGGAGACTATAAGAGACTGAGGTGTCAGAACTTGCTGTGGTAGCTGCTGAAACAGAGACTCCTGAATCATTTGTCCAGCATATTGCAACGGTTGCTGTTGTGGTGGCTGGGTTTGCTGTAGCGGCAATGGTTGTAGAGTCTGTAGTGACTGTGCAGATGGTTGAAGCAACTCTCTTTGAATTGACTGAGGCAACACCAGTGTCTCAGGAAGTTGTTGTTGAACAGCTGTATGCCTTTGCAGCAGTTGTGGTTCCTGCAGCAGTGGCTGCTCTTGCTGCAGCAAACTTTGATCTGGGTTGTCATGGCACAAAGATAGCTGTTGTTTTGGTGTTAACTGCTGTATCTGTTGTTCAAACTGCAGTGCTAACAGCTTTGGTTGTGTTGTTGCTTGTTGCTGTGATGCAGACTGTACCTGCAGCTGTGATTGCAGTGGCACTGTGGTGACCATTTGGGAAAATGTCTGCTGCTCCTCAATGGGAAGTTGACTTACTGCAGCCACAGGAGTGGAATGAAGAGAGGTTGAAGACTTTTCAACTGCTGATAGCCTTGATGCATCTTCTATACTCTGACCTAGAGTGGAGCAAACACTGGTGACTGCAGGGGTTAGGTTACTGGAAACTATGGTGTTGGCTGGGGGAGACATAAGAGCAGGAGTGGCATTCAAAGTGGGGACATTAGCAGGGGTTGGTTTTGCTGTAGTTGAAAGAGAACTGGGAATCTGGTCAACTGAAGGGGCAATGACCAGAGCAGAGGCTTGTCCAGAGATGGTTTCAAAGGTCATAGTGTCAGCTACAGAGGCTGAGCCAGGGACAGGAACAGCAGAGGCTGGAGATGAGACAGAGAAGAGGGTGTTGTAGGGGGAAGAAACCTTTTCAGTAAAGGATTCAAGAGTCTGGGATGCACATTTTTCTAAAGTAAGTGGAAAACATACAGTTAGTTTTTGTTACTCTCAGTCGTATTAATAAGCCACAACATTAACACCTAATTTGGTCTCACCTTCATCCTTTTGAGGAGACTGTGGGATTTTTGTCTCAGCAGTTGGTGGTGGTGTGACTGCACCCTGGCTAGACAGGGAGTCTCTGTGACGAATGGTCTGGTTGATAAAGAAGCGCCAGCGTCCCACTGGGGATGACTGGGGGACTGACTCCACTACTAAACCATAGGACAGTGTATTAGTCGTAAAAAAATATTTTTTTATCTCTTATTTTGTCAATTAGGAAGTAAAGAAAATAAATAAACTAAAACACTTACCAGAGGTGGAGGGAGTGCTCACTTGTAACTGGTCAGTTGATCCAGTCTGGCAGAGAAAACAGAGTCAAATTTGTTATCATTCATTTAACAGGCAAACAGCAGTGGCCAAATTGTTGGTTCTACATAAACATACCTGTGTATGTGTCTGAAGAATTTCTTGGGCTTTTTTCACAATTGATTTAAGCACCTCCACAAATTTCTCTTTCTCTAAATCTAGGACAAAGTCTTCCTCTACCTAAAATATACAACCAAACAGCAGTTATGAAACTGTGTAAATGAAGTTAAGTATGAGTATTAACATTATCAAAACATTAGAAGCTTTACCATGTAATCTGCAATATCTTCAGGAGCATCTCCTTCAATATCAAATTTGAATGTCACCATTTTGTTACTATGAGTCTCTAATTGACATTCTACCAAATTGTCTCCTTTCCCAGACACCTGTGAATGTTATAAAAGACAATTAATAATATACCAGTTAATGAAAAACTTTACTCTCTCATAGATGTACTTGTTTTATTGTCACACTTTATTGTTTCTGATCGACAAGCAAATTTTAATATCAGACAATATTGTACAGAATTTTTGCACAAGATATCAAATGTTACCTAAGAATTTGACTAGACCACTTTTTAAATCTTCATTTTGTTTGGTTTCTGATTTGGTCATTGGTGAACCTGGTGGTGCATCATTTTTGAAATACAGAGCCTGAACATTCTCCTTCAGAATTTTATGCTTGAAAGCAGAAATCATGGTTCCATCACTTATAGCAATTCAGTCAAGTCCTGAAGCAGAAAAGCAGCCAGACCACCATACTACCATGATGGTCAGGGGCTGCTTTGACTATGTTTTTGTTCTGTCAAATGAAACAGGACGAACATCTTTTAATTTTTTCTTGTTAAGCCACAGGAAATTTCCCCAAAAGTCTTGGGGATTAAGATGTTCTTTGTTCTTTAAGGATTAAGATGAAAGGGGCATTTTTTTTCTCTGGAATGTTTTTTGCCTTCTATGTTAAAAAAAATGTATAATTATCTGGAACACTGAAATGTGACCAAAAATGGTAATTAATGGTAATTAATGTCATCAACATGTTGTTTTGGTCTTTCACCTGGAGCATGCTCAGTTGAAACTGATGTGAACCTTTCTCAGGTTTCTGAGAGGAAGTCTTTTTCTGAGATTTTGACTTCTCAGATTTTCCATTTCCCAAATTGTGCTGAATGTCATCTCCATTTACTGAAACAGACCTGTGGTTGACAGATGAGATGTTAAATATCAAATATCAAATAATGAAAGATTTTTTAATTTTCACATACATGTAAGACAAAGATAAGTAATTGAAAAAGAAGAAATATTAAAAAGTCAACGCTGATTATAGTATTTTAAAAAAGGAAGCATTAAAAGACCTGTTTTTGTACATATGTTTAGATGAAAAATTAATTTTATGAGAAAACATACCCAGTTGAAGAATGGCATTCTGCACTTGCCAGGTATTGCCCATCCTGCAGAGTATTCATAGACACATAATGCATAAAAAAACAATACACACACAAATATCAACATACAACATAACATTACCATATCAATTGAAAATCAAGCAATATTTGGAGTATAAGTAATATTATATTGAATTCAACCCTCCTCAAACATATGGAAACCTCCGAAGTGTAAGAACATAATTTCAAATATATTTAAAAAATGTTGTTACCACCAACTTAAAGCTGCACAAAGTTAGTCTGAAAGTTAAGGAAGACACCACTAGTGTACTGGACAAAAAAAAAAAAACCTTCATACATAACTAACCATCATAGCTACAAAGCAATTAATGAAAAAAAAAGCCAAAAGATGTTCTTTAGTGACACCTTACATGAGCTTTGTTCTAATGCCAGAAAAAAAAATCCCAAGAGAAAATCCAATTTATGATGCTGTAAACAATGAAACCTGAGATCAGGATATTGGGCTAATGCTATGCCATGGAGCAAATTCATTTTTAAAAGCTAGTTTTAGTCAACTTTAAAGGGCTAGGCTTAAAACCAGGTGAAAATAATAGCAGAGACTTAACATCTTTCCATAGACTCTCTCACAGACAGATTTCACTAAAACATACCGAAAGAATAATATTAAGGCTAGTATATTTATGTCAAGCATCCTGCATCAAAATACATCCCCATACAGCATCCCCATAATAGTGTAATAATAAGTCTGACCTGCACCATAAAATGCTACACTTTGTTTTCCAGGAATCAGAATATGTTAGTATAAATTGAAGAGGTAAAATCAATGACTGTTTTAAATACTGCATTTAGTAAGAAGCTTTAATCATTTGATAAGCATGTCAGTAAATTATTGCTGATTCATATTTCATGTACCTGAGCGACGCCCAGCAGGGAAATGTCACAGTCTTGCAGCGAGGCTTGGGAGGGTTTGGGAGCATTAGAGTCAAGCAATCGTTGTGCAGAGGCAGGCTGAGGAGAGGTAGGTACAAAGCTGGCCTGCCCTGGTAAAGACACTTGGGCTAGTTGCGAAGATGTAGAAAGCTCTGCAGCAGGGACAGGTTGTTGGGGTAGTGCAGATGGTAGTGTTGTGGAGGGACATGAAGGGCTCAGGGGCAGTTGTTGTGCATCAGACATAGCTTTAAGCAGAAGATATTCTTCAGAATCTGGTGTCTTGTGGTCTGTCTGAGTGTGAGAATGAGTCTGTGTTTGAACCAGTGTCTGTGTTTGAGAGTGTGTCTGGGCCTGAATGCAGGTTTGTGTATGTGTGTGGGCTGGGAGAAGCTGCTTGGCATGATGCTGTGGAGATGAATGAGTCCCTGTTACTAAGTGACTATACAGAGGGAGAGTCTTAGTGGGTGACTGAGGCACAGAAACATTACTGGATCCTGACTGTGCAGAGGACTGTATCAACACATGTGAAGGGCACTGAGAAGGAAGCTGACTTTTGTCAAGTGTTGTCAAGGTTTGTTGTGGAAGAGATGGCTGCTGGTTGGGAGTTTGGATGGGCTGTGCTGGTAACTGAAGTGGTGCGGTAGAATTTCCTGGGGGTTGATGGACTGGAGAAAGATTTTGGTTTTGTTGCTGAGGCTGCTCAGCAGGCTGAGGCATAAATGGCTTGGAGGTGGGCTGAATGATGGAAGAGTCTGCAGAGCTTCCAATTAACGCTTGGTGGACTGCAAGAACTGGATATAGTGCTGCTTGTCCTGGAACTATTCCTTGTCCAGTTTGCACTGGAAGAGGAGCAACATGAACACTAACAGGGTCAGCCGATTGAGCGAGACTCTCGGTTGTTGTTACAGCACTCTCAGCCGAGCCCGGAGACAGAATCATCTGCTGACACTGCATTACTGGTTGCTGATGCACCTGATGTTGTGAAGCATGAGTCATGTTGTGCTGTGCAGATGGTATGTCTTGGTGGGGAGGTGGTGAGACAAACTGTGGGGTCATTAGGCCAGGGTGAGAAAGAAGCTGACAAGGTGGCTGGCCTTGAGTTTCTTGTTGGAGTTTGGGCTGGGTGGGGCTCTTCATTCGAGCACCTTGCTGAACGTAAGTCTCATGCTGTACTGGACTTGGAAGAGAAGCAACTGCAGCTGAAAATTGGGCAGTGGTTTGGTTTTGTTGGCCCATCATCTGATTATTGATGTTTGGGACTTTGCTATGTACAGGCTGGAGCTGTCGAATAGTTGTATGTTGAGGCTGAGTCTGGATAAATGACTGAGCAGTTGCCTGAGCCTGAGTAGGAGTTACAGGTCCAGGATAACTAGCCTGTAAGGGAATTTGCTGTGCCTGCAAGACTTGCGTTTGTCCTTGGATCACGGCTGTTGGGGGAGATACACTCACCACAGTTGTAGTTTGAGAGGCTTGGGGCACAGATTGGGCTAAAAACTGGGGTGGAGTCTGGTTCTGGGGGTGAAATGGAGTTTGTCCTTGCTGTCCTAAGAAAACAGGAGCTGTCTGGACAGGAATGGGGGTAGTCTGTATGGTCACTGGGACCTGCACTTGAGAGATTACATCAGTTTGGTCTTGTAGTCCTTCAATGATCACAGGAACACCAACTGTTCGATGGGTTTCCGTGGAGGTGTGGTGCAGTGGCTGAGCAACAAAAGCTTGCTGCTGAGTAAGTGCTAGCTGCTGGTGTTGCTCCATAATGTCTTGCTTAGCTGACTGCTGCACAGGCTGAAGAGTGGTAAGTTGGGGGTTACACATCTGTTGCATGTTAGCAGATTGTGGCGGAATCTGCAGCTCACTGCTGCTTTGAGGTATAGGCATAGGTTCTTGTTTGTCAGCTTGATGCAGATGCTGAATGATGGTAGCTTGTTGTTGCTGCTGTTTCTCTTGATTTTGATGCTTCATTTGAGCCTGCTGCTGTAAAAATTCAGCACTTTGTTTGTCTGAGGGGAGATTTTGAAGTTGTTTTTCAAGCTGCTTTTGCAACAGAGCTTGCTGCTGAAGATGCTCTAAGTTTTGTTCAAGTTGTACTTGTTGCCGTTCTTGCAGTTGCAGCTGAGCTGCCTGTTGTAACTGGGATTGTTTTAAAATTAACTGCTTTTGCATGTGGTGCTGGATTAATGCTTGTTGCTGTTCTATCTGTTGGAATATGGTTTGCTGTTGTACTTGTTCACATTTCTGCTGTGTTTGCTGAGGTTGTTGCTGCAGAGTAGTATTTTGCTGCTGTTGTCCACTTTGTTCTTGTGTATCTGCTTCTGTTTGAGTTATTCCTTCCTGCTGCTGATATAACTGTTGTATCTGCTGTTGTTGTGAAGGTGTCTGTGGTTGTTGTTGCACTTGTGTTTGTGTAGGTCGTCCTTGAGGCAGAAGAATTTGCTGTTGCTGTTCATATTTCTGATATAGAGAAGCTTGCTGCTGATCCATGATTTGTTTGTGTTGCAGTGCTTTCTGTTGTTGCGGCTGCGTTTGGTGCTCCTGCTGTTGAAGCAGAGTCATTTGTTTCTGCTGATCAAGCTTCTGGACATACAATGGGTGTCGTTCAAGGAGCAACAGGTGTTGCTGCTGAAGTAGCTGTTGCTGCTGTTGCAAAAGAGATTGCTGTTGCTGAAGCTGTTGCTGTAGTTGTGATTGTCTGACTGTCTGCTCGCATGTTTCTCCTGCTGGTTGCAGTTTATAAACCTGAGGTTGTTCCCCTGGCCGAGGCACTGACAAAGCTTGGGGCTCCATGCTTGTTTGTGTGGTCCTCACTTGCTGTTGAGGAGATGACTGGACATTTTGGACAGGTTGCTGTACAAAAATCTCCTGCTCCAGCTCACGGTGATGCTTTTGGATAGCTGCAGCTGGAAAGCTATGATGCTGCTTTTCTGGAGGCAGCTGAGTTGCATTAATCTGTTGATGTTCAACTGATGTGGGTTGTTGTGGTTGCTGCTGTTGGTTGGAGGTCTGGGAAACCATGTCTGGCTGTTGTGTAATAATGCACTGTTGTGGAATAACAAAACACTGTGTTTGCTGGGGAGTGGAGTGGGGAATAATGTCAGTCTGCTGCATGGGAGAAGCAGGTAGCTGAGTGTGGAGCATAGCGGTCCCTGCAATTCCAGCAGGGTCACTCACAGACATAGATGTGGGAAAAACACCAAGGGGAGCTTGGGGAGAAACAGGAGGTATGCTTGACTGTGAGGGAGCCACGGATCCATGAGCAGTGACCGGTTGGAATGCATCTGATGGAAATGTTTGTGACTACTCAGCGATAATGAAAGAACAAGGATTTGAGTTGAATGCAGGAAAGGGTGATGGGAGAAAGCAGTACAAAAACTAGATTAGGAATAAGCTTTGACAAGGAAAATAAACAAACACACTTAACTTCACAGAACAGTGCTTCCCACAGTATTTTATACTGGATAAGGAGCTTGGATCATAAACTGAAATTGCACTTTGGGGACGTAAAGCATGAATTTAAAGACACATTTTTTTAATTACAAGGATGTAAATTTCTAGCATCTCACTATCTCTAATCACCGACATCCTGTGGGAAGCACTGTTTATTGTCGTAAAAGATGGCCAATCTCAGAGTTATGATTCCATTAGGATTGTTATTTAATATTTAATAGCTACTTGAAAAGAACCCAACTGAATCCAGCAGTGTGATCATTTTACATACATTAGCAGGAATTTTAAGATTGCGTCCCTTTGTAAATATTGATTTTATTTATATAGATATATTATCATCTTTTTCACCTGAAGATATTGTTGCGGTACACTTGGGGATACCTGTGGAACAACAGGACTGGGCTGAAGAAATGTCTGGCCAACAGATCCCCCTTCAGTCTTGGGAATGCACACGTTAGACATACTAACGCTCTGAACAAGAGGCAGATTTGGAACACTTCCAGTCTCGTCAGTGCAGAGTATTTGAGTTTCAGCCGATGCACCAGTGATCTGTATCACAAGAAGATGTGTAAGGACCAGTTGTTTCAGAACAGATTTCTATTATTGTTAGTAGGTTTAAATATAGACCTACAGATAGCAATGGTTGAGGAGTTATCTGGGAGTGGGAATAAGTTTCCCCCTGCAGAGAGAGTGCCAGGCTCTGTCCACTTGCATATGACTCACAGCTGGCAGACCCAACACTTTCAATTTCTGAGTAAAAAAAAAAGCCATAAAACTCACACATTACATTTAGAAATTTGAGAACAGATGTAGTGCTTTGCAGAAGTATTTATACTCTGAAGTTTTTAAAATTTTGTCACTTTCATCCACAAAACTCAGTGGAAGTGGAAGGAAAAGGACAGATAGTTTTTAAGGCTTTTTACAAATAAAATGGTAGAAATCTGGTATGTATATGGATTTGGTACCTGAAATCTGTTTGCACCACCCTTTTCTACAATCATCTTCTTACCAACTTTGTCTCATCTCTACAGCATAACGGTGCAATTATGATGTTTCACTGTGAGGAAGGAGTGCTCAGGATGATGTGAAGCATTATTTTCCTGCCACAAATAGTGTTTTTCATATTGGCTATTCATTTTGGTCTCATCTGACCAGAGAACCCCTACACGGATTTTGGGAAACTGCAACTTTGTGTGCTTTTCCGTTTTTGATAAAAGCCAAATGTTTGGAAAGTTGTCCTGTCAACAGTTTCTCTCACTTGAGCTGGAGCTCTTCCAGGGTTTTCAGGAGTTTCTTGGTTTCTCCTTTAGATGGATGGACATATCCTGGTAGATTTTTAGCTGTGTCATACTCTTCCTAACAGTACAATGTGAGCTATTCAAACCTTGGGACATCATAGCCTAACTCTGCCTTAAAGTTCTTCACAACTGTATATCTGACAGTCTGCTGTGTTCCTGGGAACAATTTAAAAACTTATTATCACTTTTATTCCACTTCAGTTATATGCTTTCATTTTCTTTGACAATAAAAGCACACAAATGGTTTTTGGTTTTGGTTCTAATGTCACAAAACGTTAAAAAAAGTATAAGAATACTTTACCAATGCACTGTAGGAAGCAAGTTTTTGATCAACTCTACCTGGCAAGCTAAGGGTTGTCGCACCGAGAATATGTTGCTGCACAACATGCTGGTCAACTTCAGGTAGCTCCTCAGACTCCTGAACCACTCCTCCAGCTCCACTTTCACCACCTCCTGTTTGTCCAGCTGCCCCAACCATGAGTGAGGATGGGCATGAAGGGTAAGAAAAAATATAAGAGGTGACAGTAGAATCCCTTCTGTCATCAAAGCCTTGATGAGTAAGCTGCTGCTGTCGACGCTCTCTTGACTTTTTGATCAGATTCACTCGATCCCGGATGGATTTTCCCACCACCTTTGCATCGCTCTCATGAAAGAAGCCTGACTTCACCTTTGAAAAGTGAGAGAGGGAGACAAAAAGACAAGAAGTGATCTTTGCAGGTAGATTTAGCCTTCAGGTAAGTAGTAACTAGATTAGCTAAGTGCTATTTATTTTTGGAGAACTATACAAGTTTTGTAGCATCAAGTTGTGGTTAAATTCTTTCAGCCCATTAGATCATCAGTTATAAATTGTTTACACATCTCACCATTTCCAAAGCTACTTCCTCAGCAATGTCATTCTCCAGGTCATAGGTGAACTCAATGGCCTCATTGTCTTTGTGTTTCCCCTTCAACTTCTTTGGGTCTTCCACCCAAATTCGGAGAGCCAGGCAATCCTTGTCACCATTGTCCTCTTCTGCCAGTTCCACTCTTACTCCTGTATCCTCTGCAAAGAATGCATGATTGAGGAGGTCTCTGATAGAGAGTCTGTCAAGGAGGAAACAGAAACAGTGTAATCAATAAATGTGCATAAGAGACTACGGATATAAAAACAAAAACCTCCTTACCTCTGGCTTTTGTTCTGACGAATGCAGCCTTCAATGATTTCCTTGATTTCTGGGTCATTCACTTTATCAAAGCTGGCTGGTTTTATACCCTGCAAAAACATGAATGTAAAAAAATTAGATTCGAACTATTGATTTTCATTTCAAAGAGTTTCTTTTGTGCTTAAATATCATGGACGATATTATTAGATAACATTTTTGCAAACAAAATCTTTGTCATCAGAGTGATCAGGACAGCAAATTTCCATTAAAGGCACTTACACTTGTGACTTTGCGATAGATCTGAGCAGCATTTTGGCATTCAGAATAGGGATATTCTGAAGTAGCCATCTCCAGCATACACATCCCAAAGGCATAAACATCCACAGATTCATCATAGTGCTCCTCATACATCTCTGGAGCCATGAATTCTGGGGTTCCTGTTAAAGCAAGAAAGCAGCTCTAAATCAAAAACAGGCCACAAAGATAAATACCAGATACAATCAATCAGTGATCTCAAACTGAGACTACTGATTGATCTCAGTTTGTCTTGCCGGTTACTTCTCCAACACACTTGAATCAAATTGGTGAATTACCTCTCCAGCATCTCAACAAGTTTTTTAGAGGCCTGATAATGATCTTTCTATTTTATTCAGGTATTTTGAAACAAGGAGTCATCTATAAGTTGCAGGGAATTGGCTCTTTTAGACAAGAATTGGAGATATCTGCTATAAAAGCAATAAGGCTGCATGATACTATTTTTAAAATAAAAATATTAGTTGTGATGAATTTATCACATGCCATTATAGTCCTGTAGCATCTTTAGCCCTGATATCTTAAATGTGGATTTTAGCTGTGGGAATTTATTGCAATGAGACCCAAACCAACAACTTGAAAATACAATTGGAAATTGGAATAATGCCATTGTAGTGTATTGAAAAAAACACTACAATGGCAGCAGTTTTGAAGATAATTTGATCCAGTCGTCAAACCACCCTAACTTGCCCTTTTCAAACACACTTACATCCTTATCCCTTCCCATTTTTTTCTGTTATTAACAAACCAACATTCAGGATAAAATAAACTTGCTGGATAATTTATCCAACCTACTAACGTGTCAAGAAGAAGATATAATCTGACTTTACCACATTACCTATCAGTAGTCATAATGTTATGCCTGGTCAGCTTGTACATCTTACCTATAACACTTTTTGCAAAGGAGGTCCTCATAAGAGTGGCCAGTCCCAGGTCACCTATCTTAACTGACCCTGTGGGCCCTGTTATGAAAATGTTGTCACACTTGAGGTCCCGGTGCACAATCGGTGGAGTCCTGGTGTGGAGGAAGTGAAGGCCCTTCAGAATTTGTCTGCACCAACTTCTCAGGACTTTGGGTTTCATCACCTTGAAGCGCTTAAGGTACCTGTGCACACAGAATACATGCTGTCACCCAAAAGAACAAAGTGATCGATAGCCAAGACTGGGAACACAAAGGTCAAAACAATGCAAATACAGCTGAAATTGTATTTATTTTCCTTAATATTTATGTTTTTTTCATAACTATAAGAACACTTACTAAAAAGCAACGCATAAACATTAAAACCACATTACTCTTAAATATTATTGCGATGACCAGATTTGCTGTTATTACAAAGACATCTAAAAGTTGTCTTTTAACAAAGATGATAACCCAAGAGACACTAACAATGTTTTATAAGTGCAATAACTTCTTGGGCGTTTGTGTCTGTTTTTAATAGCGCTATGGGTATTAGTCCATCAGTCTTGCTTAAGAGATGCAATACCCAGTGATATTAAGTTTGTTAAAGGTGTTCCACATGGTCACTTTTGGTGCCAGTCTGGTCTTCACCTGTTCTGTCATGCTCTGTGCAAGCTGTGTGTGTTTTATCATTTACAATGCTTTGTATTTGCATTTTATGGTTTGATTCCTGTTACATATTAACATCAACCTGCCAAGGAAGAAGCAAACAGTAATTAGCCTTATGCTATAATCTGACAAAATTTTATTTCCATTCGGGCCTACTGAAGTTTTTTACTAATAGAAACGGGCCCTGTTTTAAATAAATAAATCTGAACCTGATGAACTGAAAGGTGATTTTGTACTAACGTTTTAAGTGTTCCTGATGTCATTAGCTCAGTGACCAGTACAATGCACTTCTTTCCACGCAGCACAGATTCCCAGGAATCATAAAAGCGGACTATGTTGGGATGTTGAAGACCCTTCAACATCTCTGCCTCCTCCTTGAAGCGTTGCTGCTCCGCCTTGGTTAGCTTACGGTCCTGCAGTAAAAAAGTACACGCAGACATAAAAGGTCTGAGTAGTCACATGGGCTGCTTATTTACAGGACTGCAGTACAAAAACACTCCATTGATTTTCTTCCGTCATAAAAGGTTACTTAAAAACAATCCATTCATAAATTTAAAACATCACAAGGCTACTTGAAGTTTTCTACTAAGTGTACAATAAGTCCTGATGCCACTAGATGGTGCTAGCAATATAGAAATGCAACCAACCTTAGGCAACACCCAAGCTGTAGCTTTAAAAACACATTTATGCTGCAGCTGCACCACATCGCCAATATGGCACAAAGAACCAGTGCTGCAGAAATCCATTTCACAGTCATGCAACATTCTAGAAAACAGAGGTAGCCACTGACAAATCTCACATTAAACACAAGCATAGCGACTACTTAGAGTGAACATATTTTTTTCTAATAATTATTTTATTGTTACATAATCCATCTGAGCTTGAATCTTTTCTTTACGCCTTTGTTTGTGCTGTTGTCAATAAGGAGCAATACAGAGACAAAAAAATAAATACAATCCTTGCAAACAAAAAACGCTTTTTTCAAAACTGTGTGATATGTGATTGTGATGATGCAATAAAAAAGTATAATTGCAATCCAGTTTTTCACAGTGGAAGAAATTTTGGATGTCTCCTTCAAGCTGGTGCATATTTTTAAACTCTGTATGGACTAATATTATTTCTGCTATGTGAGCAAACAAACTATACAAGTCTGTATAGTTTGTTATTTTGCCTGCTGAGTTCCTATTTAAGACCACTGATAAAATAGGAACAGCATCTGATGAATTTATACTATAAAACAGGTACATAGTGAAAAATAAAAGCAAGAAATCTTTACGACAACACAATGGAACTAACTTTAAAGTAAGAAACTCTGATGTCCTGTCACATCCAAACAAGCCATAAATAGATGTCGTCATAAGACTGGCTTTCCACTGATCGATTCCAATGATGCCGAGTTGTTAGCTTTAAATAAAACCGATCAGAGAGATAGTACCCTGCAGGTAATTGGGGGCAAATGTGCAAAAAAATAATAAAAATCATGTAATACAATCTTTGATGATTGTAACTATCCATATTTTTTCGTTCTCATCATTGAGAGCGTTTGAGTTTGGATTTGTTCCTACCCTCCCTGTGCACTGGTTCAGTGTCCTTTTCTGGAAATCCTACTGGGGAAGACAGTCTCTCATCCCTCCCCTTGTAACACAGAACTACAGTGTGATGGAAAAAATGCTTGGCACTGTGTATAACTATTATGTCCAACATTAAGTCACACTTCTTCAACACTAACTATATCGTGCAGCAAATTGAAAAAAGAAATGCACAAGCACAATAGCTCACAAATAGCACCAAAAAGTATTCATAACTTTTTCTCACTTTGTGTCACTGTAGCCACAAACTTGAATGAATTTTATTATTTCCTGTCATAGACCAGCAAGAAGTATCGTCTAAGTCTCCCTGCATATTATATAGCAAAAACAGTAAACAAGTGTGTAATTTAATCTCTGTGTAAATACAGCCGTTTGTTTGAGGCCATTGGTGAACAAACAGCATCATGTAGACCAAGGGGCAGCAGACGGGTCAGGGAGAAAGTTGTTGTTCAAAGTACAGTTAGGTTATAAAACAATATCTCAAGTTGAAGCATCTTACAGAGCACTTTTAAATCTATTGTGAAGATGTAGAGTATGATATAACACTAAATCTAGCAAAACATGCCAAGGAGAATATTAATTAGAAAACATTTAAGCTGCCCATGGTAATTCTAAACAAATAGAAGAAATGTATATTAATAAATGGCTTTCTTCAATTTAAAATAAAGAAAGCCATTTATTAATATACATTTCTTATTCCGTCCATCTCACAAGCAGCCTCAAGTTTAATGAGTTTGAACGCTTTTAGAAGACACTGCACATCTGGTGTTCCCTGAAGGCTCACTTCTGCATGTTCCTACCTTTTCCAAAAGGCTTTCTCTTTTTGAATTGATTTGTACAGCATGTTATCTGTGTAAAACCCTTCTAGCTCAAGTGCAAACAAAAGTACGTTAGAGAACAAAGCGTGCTTGATTTTGACAGGAAGTTCTGCCTGTGTTGTTGCCTCTGTCCTCAGTTTCACTCCTCATATGGAATATCGCTCTCCCTCACTGTGTGGCACAGAGTCAGACAAGGCAACCTGGTTGTGTGTCTCTGTCTACAGCCTCCTCAGCGTCTACTACGTCTCGTTGAGTGTCACATCAGACAGCTTCGGGGTCAGCAAAGGTCACAATGAGTTCATTTAGTGTCTCCATGAATCTATTTAGTTATGTCTAGACAGATTCACACGAGCCAATAGTGCACAAACCAATTCACAGATGCACACGCACACACTGCTTCAGAAAACTGAGTTTTTACTTTATGCAAGCGTCATTATTTGTTAACATGACAAAACAGAGCCATATCTTTAAAAGAGAGTATGTTTGTTTACACTCATAATGGGTATGAACACATTTGCAGGTATTAATGGTGAATTTTAACAGCTCCATTCTTGATGCACCATTCAGTTAATTTGAAAAACATTATTTGGCTTCACAAGCTTGGATTTATTGAAAATTTTCTCTTATTCTAAGAGGCTCTAAGAGGATCAAACCTATGAATACACCCAACCTAACTTTGAATAAATGCTTTTTGCAAGCTGCTGCCATAAGCAGGGTGCTGGTAATTCTGGGTGGTTATTTGACCATTCCTTTTATCAAAAAAAGGTAGCGCTCAATTAAACTGGCTGGGTTCCTGGCATGGAGCCTCCTGTTAACATTTCTGTTAACTCTAGCTATTGGTAAATAATGCAAATGAGCAAATGATGAGAAAATCCTACTGGGACAGCAAAATGTTATTTTCTTAATCAAGCCAACTGTAATCCATTGAGAAATGTGTATAAAAACAGCTACCTTCCAACACAACCATAATTTAGCAAAATAATTACTCAGAAGCAAGATATGCGAGAAAAACGGGCAGAAGGATCTGTTATGATTGTAAACAGAAAGAGAGTGTTTGTTGTCTGCCTCCTGCGTGTGTTACCAAGGCTTAGTGAGATTCAGTTGGGGTATTTTCAACCATATATCTCTTTGGGTATATGTATGTGCAGAGCAAGATGCATCTTAATCAGACTTGGTTATTTGTGAAAGAATAGGTTCCAAGCAGTCCTGTCTGTTTTCCTTCTGAATATAATAATCTAAGAAGCTATTTCCTGTGGCTCGATTTGCAATTTACAGGTGGATGCGTAGATGTAATGCTGCATGTAAGCAGAGAAAATATTTAACACAAGACATTTTCAAAAGTATAATACTAAAAGATGTAAGTTATGAACTCATGTCAACTCTACAAGACAATTGTGTCAAATGCCTATGCCTCCAGGCAGGTGTAGTGAGAATGCAGCTGTGGGTTTATAGATTGCCGCCATTGCTTATTTGTTGTGCAAGAAGAAGAACTGTGACAACTTCCTTAACTCCTCTTATAGTCCTTTGACAGGGAACAAAACCCCAAAACAGCATCAAATGCCTTCAGAGTGCAATGAAAACACACAATTGTTGACATATTTTATATGTCATCAACCTAAAATGCATTCCACAAAGTAATGTAAGAAATGTGCTTTAGATTGAAAAATGTAAACAAGCTGATTTAAAGTTGTGTGTAGTGTTATGACAGAATAAACTTTGGCTTATTTACTGGGAAGAATGAACTAATAACGACGGTTTTTGAGCAGGTGTTTTTCTTATGGAACTGATAATGGAGGTTCCAGAGGAGGTGTTTTTCTTCTGTCCACCAAAACTCCTTTGAATCGGGTTTGATTTAGGGACAGAGGTACCAATTAACCAGAGATGGGAAAAACTGAGAGAAATTCCCTAAAGGAGGGAGCAGTATGGGAGATTCTGTGTACTGAAGAAGATATTACAGAGAATTGTATGTGTTAATTTTCACTTCTTCCTCCTCTTCTTACTCGTCTTCCTATTCTTCTCTCTCTGGCTTGCTCTCTGAGGAACGATGCTTTTCTTTTTACTCTGTTCTTCTCAATAAATACCTAAAAGACAAATGTACATTTCTCTGATTGACTCAGTGTTTCACTAATTATCGAAAGAATATTTTATCACAGTAGCAACAGAATATCTTAGAAGGAGTGGAGAATTAGAGCATTCTAATCCCGTCTGCATCAGTATTTTCCGTTACTAAAATCCAGTTGGATTCATTGTATATTCATCTCATGAAAAGTGCCTTTGTCATATATCTGCTAATTAATAAAGACAATAGTTCACAGTAATGCTTAAGAAAACATTCCATTCAAGTACTAAGCTTTTCAGAAGCTTAGTACTTGCATCAGTCCCTAGAAGTGGGACTGATGCATCAATCACTCAGTGACTAATGTTGATCAGTTATTTTCAGGATCAACTCTGACCGGTGGCTCGAAGATTAACATCAAAAAAATCTTTTCTGATTTTGTTCAGTTTCATCAAGCAATAAAACAGAAAACCCTTCTTTTAGTCTGTACATGCTTCTAACAGTTTTCCTTAGATTATGATTTACAATATTTGGCATGGGCATGAGACTAATTATGTTGTAATACAGTGGTGCAAATTGGGGGCAGTGCAGAGTTTAAAATAGTATACATTTAGCAATTATTTCTGCTAGCAGTACTGAAGGCAAAAGGGTCTTACCTTGATATAGGTGAGTATACAAAGTGTGCTGTTTCCGCTTTCTTAAACTGTCATTATATACTACAGCTCATTATTTTGCTGTAGTAATTAATATTTTGCTCATACTAATTGTAGTGTGCTAGATTAGTATATTTTTGGGAGGTGCTGTTGTTATTTTCATGAATAAAACAAATCTTGCAATTTTGTTGTTATATTCGCTACAGCAGATTGCAGAACTACAAATCATTACAGTAAGACATCTGGCAAAGCCAGATGTCTGGTCAAGCTACAGGTTATAAAGGTCAAGCTACAGGTTATAAACAAGAATCATAAAACACCAGTCTAAATGGAAAGGATATGGCTTTTTGAATGTTAAGAGGCTCAAGTCATGAATACCAAAGCATGCGGGTCCTAAAACCTCTATTTTAGCAAACACTGTATCAGTGTCAGATATCAGGGAGATTACTGTTAGGTTTGATGATTGTTTGGAGAAGTCACAGATGTATAACCAGATCTTAGCTGAAAATTACTGTCAACAAAATGGGGAATGTCAATCCTCTGGGTGATATTTGTAATTTTTTTTTTTACATTAAGCTGGGTGACAACTGTATTTTGCAGTGTATGTGTTGCAATACAGCACACATGTAAGTGTGTGAGCGTTTCAAAATCCAAGGCGGTAGAGGACTGGGATTAAGTTATGGTAAGCTACAACAGCTCAGACTAACAAGATTGATTGCTCTGTAAGGGCTGGTCTGCATGCTGGATTAAAGATCTTCATTTGTTAACCAGCTCTACTTCAAGAACACAACATCTCAGTTTAAAACCACAAACCAGTAGTTCAGAAATAATTCTTCTTATAACTCTTAAGGGAATAGTACTTCAATTAAAATCTGGCTGACTAGGCTCCCACTTTGTTGGTGGATTGCCTTAAACATTAGTTAGGGCATTGTAAGTACCTCGGACTTATTGATTCTAGAGATGGTCTTGCAGTTAATGGTGTTTTTATGTGATTCATGCTGTATACAATGGCTAGCAATTGAATCTCGGTTGCAAACCAAGTAATAAAAGGCCTTCGTGGAAGAATACAGCCCCCAGGGATCCTTGCCAATTGTCAGTGACCCGGATGAACTTACGTCTGGCTTGTTGCATTGGATCAATTCCAATATGGTCTGCTCAGTTCAGCAATAATCTATTCGAGTTAGCTTCTATTGTTGTTGGTCACATGGCAATATCGTATTTTATTTATTTTGCCTAACCCAAGTATTGTTTAATCATCAAAGGAAACATGGCTTGTCAAGTCTGCCTTTGTCACGCCAAAATAAAGGGTTCAAATATTATACACCCAGTGACGTAACGTAGCAAGCTCTTCCAAAGTGTGGAACTGTGTGTCGACTGAGTTCAGTGTCTTACCTGAGGCTAAAACTGTACTATCTGGCCCAAATGCACTCTGCACAGCATGGCAGCATCATACTACGGGGGGCATTTTAATGACCCCATAAAAACGAAGCTTGTCAGTGCTGATGGAATCACTGTATGTCAAGAGAAGCAATCGAAAACAAAATGTGATCATTTTAAACCATGATCTTAAGATTATGTTTTATATTTTTGTAAGCTACTCATCACTTTTCTGCACCAATGTTATCCACAACTTTGTGTTGGTATAGCAAACCCGGTCAAACTAAAATACAGTGGTTGTAAAGTGACAAAATGTGAAAACGTTCAATGGGTGGGTATACTTTTGGAAGGGACTACAAATGCTGCAAATTCCCAAATATCTAAGTTGGCACCCGTTAAACTTCCGTCCTGATTGTTGCACTAGTGCTAAGCTTAGCTGGACCGGTCTGGGATGACTGGGTTGAACCAGTCTGGTTTCTGCCGCCCGAGTTATGCTGCCTGTGCAGGGTTTTTGTTCCAGCCTGACAGGCACCCACTGTAATTAACTCCCTGGATCACTCCGCATGCTCACTCAAACAGACAAAAAGTGAACGGGAGACAGTGAAAGGGAGGGGGGGCAGAGAAGGAGAAATGAACAGTGACAGGCACACTAATTCAATGACTGTATGTCACTGATTTGTATCAGTGACATAAAGTCACACAGTATCTTTCTGCGTGAGCTGTCACACAGAAAGATACATATATGTGCAAAATGCATACAAACAGATCCAGGAAACAGCAGGTGCAAATATATAGCTCTGCCCTTTAGGTGTGAAACTTCCTAGGGAAAGTGAAATAACAAGAAAAGTTTTTCAAGCTGCTTTTGGACATCTAATACCCTAGTTCCCTAAATTTATGGTCAAAGAGGAAGAGGGATTATTGTGCTACCAAGCTGAAGACTCAGAGGAAACTAACAGTATCAACTAATGTGGGGTTAGCCTTATAAAGGTTGTCTTTCACACTATAACCCTAAATGCATCTAAACTGGGAACCATCGCACAGACCGATCATAGTATTTGGGCATTATGACAAATGTAGATTGTGAATTTTGTTCTTGTCAACATGTACTGTTTAATTAAAACATACAATGGTGCCGCTAGAGCAACTAGGTCACCTTTTCTTTTCAAATTAGATTGAAATTGGCCAGAAACTATTTGATGGTGCATCTCTAGATTTTTATTAAGAGGACAAGTTATTTGCCTGAGTCTTATAACACAGACTGACTATAGCTGAAATCACAGACATGTAACGTTATTATTTATGAGCACTTTTGTCCACTTTAAGGCCTCTGCACATTAAAGCTGTTTACAGGCTTTGGCAGGGTAGACTAAAGAGGACAGATCATGTGTTCTTGGAAACTAGAATGTTGCATTGAATGGGAACTGGATCTGTCTATAGGCGTGTGACTGTTTGCAATGTGTGTTTAAGCGTGCACACAACAGTGTGTTCAGGGTCTCTCTGAATGTGATAACTTAGGCCTCGCTACATGGCTGCCTTCTGGGAGGGATGCCATGGTAATCCCCTGTTTGGCTCATCATCTCCCTGTCTTACTTTCACACTCATTTGTCTACTCACCATGTCTTCTATGTTTTTCATACTCATGTTTTACTTTTCCTCCAGCTGTTGAGTTACAGGTAAAAATATATGAATTATGCTTGGAATGTTTTAATTCATGTTCTTGGTTTTGGCCCTTGGGGCCAAGCAAGGACAAGTGGGTACAAATGAATGGATGATTGGATATATAGTTATATCTTTTTACGCATCCTGTTTGGCAACAAATTGCTACAAGCTACCAGCTCATATTGAACATCATTCACAAGTTAGACCCAAAGGAATATTAATAAACTCAGACATTATTTACTGTTTAGTTGAAAGCATACAGTTATATTCAATAAATTAGAATAAGCAGTCCATTGAGGCTAGTTTGCTACTGGTCTGATGTAAAATTTAAATCTTAAATATTGTGTTTTCATTAACTGTAGGAGTAAAATCTTCAACATAAACAGAAATAAAATCTTTTAAAAAATCAATGCGTGTAATTGATCTATATAATTTGCTTAACTTAGTTAACTTACTAACTGGAATAAATGTACTTTTGAATAATATTCTAAGTTATTGAGTATGGCAGTAATATAACATCTTTGTTCTATATGACAGGAGACATGTTGAAAGAGCAGAGGCTTGCTACTGACATGAAGCTGATTCAGTAGGTGTTAGAGTAAAACCAGAAAAGTTGATACAGGGCCATGCCTGCTGCTTGTTAGTCCAATAGACAGACTCTGATCTTAAGGATTAGCCAAGGCTCTTGTTTTGGAATTAGCTCGCAACCAAACACATGACTGATTTTGCTCACAAAGCAAACAGTCAAGGCAAATGTCTTACCAGAACACTGCTTCTTTTGTGAGGCTAAGATGAAAAGTCCATCTCCCATCATGTCATTTACCATACTTGGCATTAATTATGGGAATAACAATATACTGTTATATAAACTACACTTCATTATTTTCTCCCACTATGAAGTTTGTGCATGACAAACAGTTTCATTCAGCAACTACGAGACCTTCAGTAGGTTAAAACATGTCAGTGCTTCTTAAAACGTTTTCAATTTGAAAACCATAAACATTATTGTACTAAAGTGAGATTTTATGTGATGGACCAACACAAGTTACTGCATAGTTTGACGTAAACGTTTTCCCCCAAAAAATTCTAATTGTTAAAACTCTGAAATGTATGGGGTGCCTCCTTCATTGTGATACTTTCTAAATAAATTCTTGCCTTCAGACGTAACCTCATTAGAAGGAAAATTATTTTTTTAGTGCTTTAATCGCAGTATAAATACAGCTATTCCATAAAAGAGGTTTATTAGTGAAACAGGGAGCAAACAGCATCAAAAGGAACAAGGAACACAGCAGATAGCTCAGGAATGAAGTTGTAAAGAGGCTTAAAGCAGCCTCAGATTATAAAACAATATCCCAGGATTTGAACGTATTAAAAATTGTTTCTAGTACATGTAAATGCACACCACACTTTTGTAAAGAACAAAGTTATTCCTATCATGTCATACATAGGAAGGAACTGAACTAGGGATGTGCCAATATGAAAATTTGGACCGATATCAATAGCCGATACTAATATTGCTGTTAAGGCTGATATTTACCAAAAAAAATAAAAAATAAATAAATAAATAAATAAATAAATAAATACATACATACATACATACATACATACATACATACATACATACATACATACATACATACATACATACATACA